>JAJOOR010007677.1:0-29791 GCA_036250505.1 Solanum acaule | reverse complement strand
ACGTGAAAATATTCCTCTTTGTAAAGTGGAATTTTCTCTTCCACTTTGTAAAGTGTAAGATTTTCTTCCACTTTATAAAGTGTAATAAAAAGTTCCACTTTACAAAGTGTAAGAAAAACTTACACTTTATAAAGTGTAAGAAATAGTTTCATTTTATAAAGTGTAGGAAATAGTTCCGTTATATATTAAAATATACACGTTATGGAACAAACGGAAAACGTTTAGAATATTAGATAAAGTGGAATTTTTTCTTCCACTAAGCCTATTTTAGTTACTTCCTAAAGTAATGGCTTATTTTGGTCACTTTTATATTTTTGTGGCTTATTTAGGTTCCCAGTTCCAAAATGTAGTGAGGAGAAAAAAAAGGATGAATAAGAAAAGGACAATAAAAGATTTTATGAATTGATTAGTTGGGGTAATAACGGAAAAAGGTTGTTGTTTTGGGCATTATTGATTTCAGTTAGTGACCTTTTCCATTCTTCAATATAATATATAATAATTAGCAATTAATGTAATAACTTATAGACACTAAATTAATATGATTACTAAATAGAATATGATTAATTCTTTAATTAAAAAATAAGATAAAATAGAGGAAAAAAAGTAAAAAAAATGAGAAAAATGATAATTAGCAATGGAGGCCTTAGAGAGGTGCCACATCACCTTTTTTACATTTGGCTTTATATTATATATAGATTTTAAAATTTTATTTTATACATAAAAATATTTACTTTGATATAATTTTAAAATATTTCTTATACTTTTTCATAGTTTTTATCTTTTAATATATTATTTCAAGTTTGAAACTTACAATTCTGAATGGTTCAATAAAGATTATAGTCCACAGATGTTGGTAATTATAATAAAGTTTAACAAATTAATATTAATGCAAAAAGAAAATCAATTCAACACTAAGAATGATAATAATATTGAATATTTGTTCTTTGATTTTATATTGATTTAGACAATTCAAATACATAATCTAATTTTAATTTCCTTTAATATTTAGTCATGCAACTAATACTTATTAAACTTATTTTAGCATAATTTAATACTTTTAAATTATGATCATTTTCATTATGACTTGTTCATTTGCAATATTTGTTTTACGCGATTTCATTATTATTATTTTTTTGTTGGATATTTTAATGTCATTACTCATATCAAATTTTGTGTTATTTTCTTAAGAAACACCTTAGATATTTGTATTTTGGTAGGACTAAAGAAATATTTGGAGTACAAGTAAATTATATGTTTGTATAAATACTTTACCGGAAAAACCCGAAAATCCGATAAACCCGAAAAAATCTGAAAACACCCGAGGTTGAAAAACCCGAGTTTTATTGGTTTGGTTTGGTTTATAGATTTAAAAATCCGACACAAATGATTTAGTTTGATAATTGAAAAACTCGAACCAACCCGGCCATGTACACCCCTACGACATTAAGTGAGTCTGATAGGCCAGACTGGGTTTATGGAGGGTTAACCAATTATAAAGTTAAATGTTTACAATTTTAATACTAAGTAAAGTGTTGAGTTTGGATATAAAGTTTGGTTTTTAATAATAAAAAAAAATTGGTGTATAAGTTTTTTAAAAACATAGTCAAATCTAAATTCTCAAACTTTAATAGGTGAGAAATCTTAGTAGTTGTTAGTGAGAATTTGATTGTCCACTTTTGTAATCTCTTACCGAATTTTCCTTCGCCCAATTTTTTTTTCTAGAAAAAATTTACTTTGTATAAATGAATTTGTCATATATGGGCAAATCAATTTGATGAGTGGTTGGGACATCTAAGTCATCCTCTTCTTTTTTTCCTTCCCAAAATCGCTTCATTTGCGTAGCTAACGTAAATGATTATTTATCGAGTTTTGTATTTTTTTCAAAAAAATTAACAATGTTACAAGTTTAATTATGAAAAGAATTTGAAACACTAACTTAGAACTTGTACCAAATAAAATCCAAACCACCCTATAACGGAATCATCTCTTTTTAATTCAGAAAATAATGTCCAAACACTAATATGATTTTCACATTTCCTTTTTATTCCCTAGAAAAATGCCTAAACATTCATATTTTCACTCTTCTTTTATTAAAGGAAGAGTACTTTGATGAATATATGGTTCGAGCCTGTAGAATTTTTTTTGTCGGTAACGTCATTTCAAAATGAGCCTGTAGTGTACAATTCGAATCCAATCGATTTCAAATGTGGATTTCGGACACCGAACAAACAAAAAAAATTTAAAGAGGATTATGAAAAATATAGATTAAAGACTTCTCATACTCAGGAGATTTAAGAAGTTGTCTATGATACCACTTGCTTTATTAGAAGTAAGGTGAATGGTGGCGTGATTAAGATATGTGATTCCACTTCTTGCTAGTTGCAAATTAATTAGGCTTTTCCCCCCATAATCTAATATTTGACGGCTATAAAGACGGTTACGAGATTAAGATATGCATTTACAGTTCTTGCTAGTTTCTAGTAATTGTTTTTTTGCAAGGTGCTACTAATTAATTAGGCTCTTCTTTCATAATCTATTATTGGAAGGATATAACAAAGATATGTTTAATTATTTCACATCTTACATCATACGGCATTGTCCATATATAGTTTTCTTTCCTTTGGCAAGTGAGGAGATTTTGTGCACTTATATATTACATATTAGTCATAATGAAGCAAATACTTCTATCTGCATACATTGGATGTTTTTAAAAGACTTGTCCTTTGAGGAAAATTAGATGTATCCTCAAACCTCCTATATACAATTAATTGTTGTTTAACAGGATGGGCTTCATTAATTAATTTGTCTAATCATATGGTTACTGATCTTACTCCCTCTATTCATTTTTACTTGTTATGTTTTAATTTTTGAAAGTTAAATGGTATAAATTTTAATTAATTTTAAAATGTAAATTTTCATCATATTAATATGAGAACTTAAAAGAATTGGAGCTTATAATATTGTCATATAGATTTTTACTTTCTAAAATATGGATTTAAAATATTAAATTAATCTAATTTAATGTAGCATTAAAGATTAGTCAAACTGACTTTAGTGAAACAAAATGTACTTGTTAATTTTTTTTTTGGAGGGAATATTAAGTTAAAATGTTAAGTACTCCCTTCATTCCAATTTACTTGTCAAATTTTGATTTGACACACCTATTAAGAAAAGAAGAATTAGTATAGTGAATTTACCATTTTACCTATTAATTGATAGGATCCAAATACATATACTCACTATATATTTCAAATACCATAATTCAATATAAATAAATTGAGGGTATATATAATAGAAAGGAAAAAATAATGATTATGTATTATCAAACATGACAAGTAAAAATGGAAATGAAATTAAAATATTTAACGAATAAAAGTAAACGAAGAAGTATATACAAGTCAACACAACATGCATGTAGTCCCGATCGATAACTTGCTTCTTGAGATTAATCTTATCATATAGACTTTGAACGTTGAAAACATTACTCTCACCGATCGACTTTTCAAATAAATTAAAACAGGGGATTGATGTTTTTCCATATTTCACATTTAAAACGGCGACTAGAATTTGGATGAGAACAAAATTCACATGTAAAAGTATATACAATACTAGTACTTTTTAGAATCAAATCCTTTTAAACTAATTTTCATTTTATTAATTTCCTACTCGAAATATTCTTTTTTGATAATTACTGACGTTTTCCTTAACTATTTCATATTTTTTCTAGAAATGTAAGAATCTGTTTTTATTAAAAAGAATCTCAACTTTGAAAAATTTAACCAAGACAAGTAGACAACTTTAGCTAAGAAACTCGATCGGTATATGCTTTTCCTCAAATATGGATATTCTGCCAACAATATATATAATTTATTTCGATTTTTTTTTTTGCTAATTACCGACGTGTTTCCACCATTTCTTCTTTAAAATGTAAGAATGTGCAAGTTGTTATATTATTTTAATTAAGGATATCTTATCTTTAGACAATTATATTGAACGAAGACAGCTTTGAGAAAGTCGGCGTATCTGTTTGCCGACAACAACATAAATTTAATTATGTCATATGTGTTGTTGTTAACTAGGATTGAACTTCTGGTTTTAGCGTGTAAGTAGTAACTTAGACGTTGAATTACATTAACTATCAGATTAAGGAAACAGAAGAAGGTTAATTAAGAGTTTAACTTTGATATATGGCTGGATAGAGAAAAAAAACAATTCATTTTTGCAATAAATTTAGTTAACGTTCTAATTTAGGTACTTGCTTTTGTATAAACGCAATTTTCATAAAAAGGTTTATAAAACTTACATATAACACTTGTTTAATTACTCGTAGAAGGAGAACGCAAGATTAATTACAAGATTAAAATGATAAAAAATAATAGCTAATTATAAGGATTAATTCTCTCACCAACAATTAATCTAGAGTTTTTCTAATATATAACACTTCTCTTCGAATATACTAATTAAAAGTACAATTAAATTTTGAAATGTTTTAGGAAATATATGAAAGCATGTAATAAGGTCTAGCTATTGTCTAGTACTCCCTCCCTTTCCTTTTTATTTATCAAATATACAACTTTTCATTTTACGTATATACCTTAGTAAATCAAGAGAGAAAGAGTATTTTTTAATTTATTATTATCATTAAATAATTATTTTTTCAAACTAATTAGAGTTCTAATAGTTAAATTTTAATTTTAAAATACCATTAATTAGGTTATTAGGTTCAATGTACTACGTAGTAATCATTGTCGCGCTATTTTAAGAAAGGATCATTTCCTTTGATTAGTGATTGGTTATGACTATTTTATGCATATGATTAGTGGTCCAAATTTCAATAGTAGAACAATTTAAGGGATTCATATCTCACCAAATTCACAAGTAGTTGTGGCCAAGATTGGTAAAAAAAGAGCAAATCTGGAAATACGTACAGAATGAAGTCTTTCCTCATCAGAGTTTTTTTTCCAAAAAAATAGTAAATGAGCTGTATACTAATATGCAAAGTTGAACAAACACTATCAACTTCATATTTTACGATATGGAAAATTTGATTCCATAAAGCAATAATGCATTTTGAGACGTAAAAGATTTGTTTGCACAAAGAAAGTGTACATTCGATGCAATGTATGCATCCAGTAAATATAATTAATTTTAACTCTAAAAATTTATTAAACAATTAAGAAGCAATAGTACCGGAAAACTTCAACCTTATTAAGAAAGTTTTTATTATATAATATAAAGGTATACATGTGTTATCTCATTATTCAGATTAGCAAATCAGAAACAATTAAGATGAAAAGAACTATCCGAGTGCACAGAAGCCACTGTGTATCATTAAGAAATTTAATTTCATCAAGTATTCAAAATTATAGATTAATTCCTCCAAAGATAAAACGGATAAAACCCAGCAACATGTTGTTCAGTTACATTTTTAGTAAGCAACACTCTCACTTCAGGACTTATAACAAATTGTTTGGCAACTTCTGTTTTATAAAGTTTGTACTCATGAGTGCTGGAGCCTGCATGAATGGCGAATTTGTTATATTTTGTTATGACAATCATATCTATACAATTCAATCAGAAAAAAATAATCTCAAATTTAAAAATGAAAACTGCTATAATTTTGACCAAATAAAAGATTTTTATATGTGTAACGTTTTATTATGAGATGAATAAAACTTTTTAAAATATCATTTACCTAGGCATGCATAAATTTACTTCCAACCCATCAATATCGCGCATTATTTAAAGGAAGAATCTTTTCTTTGATTAGTGTAATGTTTCTTTCTAAATATTGGCCTTTTAACTAGTTGTCCCGTAAATACCAATATACAATATTAGAGGGACTCAAATTTCACCCAACCCATAGGTGTGCCCAGGGGGGGACCCACGTGGCTTTCAGGGTTCACCTAGATCCCCTCGGAAAAAAATTTCACTGTATATATAAGGTAAATTTTCTGTATTTTAATAGATATATATATTTTTAAACCCCTCAATAACAAAAAGAAATTGATGACGCTGTGGCAATTTCCCTTGAAATTTAGCCTCACATCACTAGTTCAAATCCCTGTGATAGCATTTTATTTTTTTTCCTTTTTAGTTTCAGATTGTTTTTTTTTAAAAATAATTCAGTTGTTTTCCAAGTTTTTTATTTTATTTTTAAAAACGTGCTAAAAGTGTGGTTTTAAACCCAAATAATTCGTTTATACTTTTATTTTTTGAACCCCTTAAATGAAAATTCTGGATCCGCCACTGGATGTGCCCACCTAAGGAAATAAATAACAAAACGTAAATATGAAAGGGAAAAAAAAATATTTTTCTAAAAAAGGAAAAAGATAAAATTACATTATTCCACGTGGAAGTGGGGACCAATCCGACACACTGCTGATTGTATAAATTTTATCCTTTTTCTAACTACACTGGGAATGACGCTAATGCCACGCTGAACACAGTGACGGCTGTATCCAACTAGTATTTATTTAGCAAACCAAATTCCACTTGCACTGACCGCGCGTGGAAACAACGTACGATTATTCTTGTGTTTCCCTACATTCCCTCTTATTGAAATTCAATCGCCGTAGAATCTGAATCACGTGTTTGAAGGGATCAGGATATCAAAAAAAAATTAAGAAAAGGAAAATTCATTAAACCTTGGAAATATAAAAGGAAAAATAGAAAAAGAAAATTGCATTACTATTTTTTTTCTATAAAGAAAAGGAAAAGTAAAAAGTACTATTTCCAAACCAAACTTGACTCTGACTAATAAAACTCTATAAATATCATGCAACATTTCAAGCGTTACACATACTTTATTAGAATTTAGAGACAAACAAAAAAATTCATTAATTACATGGCAAACAAAGTTGTATGTCCAAAGGTTTTTCGTGACCTCCGACGATTCGCTCGATGTCTAAACACGACTCCGGCTGTCCCACCGATGAATTTCACCGGCAACTGTGGCTCTACGAATGTAATAACACCGACGTTACAACCTACGGACCAAATATTAGTTGATCCTGATAAAAAAATGATCAATTTTGATGATGTTAAGGAGTTGTTTACAGGTGTATCCACCTCGAAGTTGATTAGATCATCGTTGACACTTCAAATGGCATCCATCGAGTCGATGGTTGACCTAGGTGTGTGGGTAATGAATTCGAAATTCATGTATATGCCAATATTCAAGGAGGTAATACTAGGGTTTGTTAAAAGTACATTCTATGAACATTTTTGTGCTGGAAAAGACTTGATTGAAGTACGAAAGACGGTTAGTAAGTTGTCGAATGTTAGTTTAAAAGGCATGCTTGATTATGGTGTGGAACATGCCACGGAGAATGAGTCTTGTGATCAGAGTATGAAGGTTTTTCTTCAAACAGCCGAATTGGCCAAGTCCCTTCCATCCTCATCTGTAAGATCAAATTCCTACAAATCTTAATAGTATTATTTTTTGGTTATTATTTCTAGTTTTAAATCGAACTAATTCTATTTGAAAATTCTAAAGTTCAAAGTCTTTTTGGAATAGGCTAGAAAGAAAAAATGAGTCTCCTACTTTGAGCTTTTCTCATTGGATTAGTTTCCACAAAATAAGATAATTCAACAAATTGCAATAGATGATGGCTGACGCAACAGAACGTGTGTATTGCGTGGAATTTAAATACAATACACCTTTTTATTCTTATTTAACTTTTTCCTTAAGTTACGTATATTCCTCTTAGAATAACTGATTCCTAACACAATTAAATTCTTCTTTATGACTTTTCAACAAAAGACATAAAGATTTACTTTTTCGTTACTAAAAACTGTTTAAATGTTTTTGAAAAATAATTGGAATAAAATCAATATCATAATAATATACTTTTTTTTGTTGCTTGATGATCAATTTTTTTGATGTGTCCTGTTTTAGTTTGTCATAATTTTTTGTAATAATTAACCGGCCTGATTTCTTTACATGTAGAATCAATTTTTTAGTAACTCATTAACAATAAACAGATTTGTTTTCATACTAATTAGTGTTTATCGTGATGAAACAGGTCAGTTTTGTGGTAGTAAAGATAACTGCAATTTGTACACCAAAGCTGCTCAAAAGAATGAGTGATTTGCTTAGATGGGAACAAAAAGATCCTTCATTGAATCTCCCATGGAAGCAAAAGACGCTTCCACTTTTCTCCGAATTGAGTCCTTTTTATCACACGTTGAAAAGACCAGAACCTCTAACGGTCGATGAAGAGCGTGATCTACAATTAGCTCATGATAGACTTGAGAAAATTTGCAAGAAATGCTTGGAACTTGATGTTGAGTTACTAATTGATGCTGAAGATACAGCTATTCAACCTGCAATTGATTACTTTGCATATTCAGCAGCAATTAAGTATCACAAAGACGATCATCCATTGATATTCGGAACAATTCAAGCTTACTTAAAAGACTCCAAGGAACGTATGATCATCGCAAAAAAGGCAGCAGAGAAAATTGGAGTTCCTATGGGTTTTAAACTTGTAAGAGGTGCATATATGTCAAGTGAAAATGAATTGGCTTCAAGTTTAGGATTCAAATCTCCGATTCACGATACCATTCAACAAACACATAATTGTTACAATTCTTGTGCTGAATTTATGCTTGATGAAATCGCTAATGGTTCAGGAGCTGTTGTTCTTGCAACTCATAACATTGAGTCAGGTAAATTTTGCGATAGTACACTTTTATTTACTTAATTACATTAGTAGTATTCAATATGTCACTTTATTATATTTGAATTTGCATAACGAATTACTCATTAGATGTTTTGAACTTTTGATAAATAGGAAAACTTGCTGCATCCAAGGCGATAGATTTAGGGATTAGAAAGGATAGTCAAAAGCTCCAATTTGCTCAGCTATATGGTATGGCAGAAGGGCTTTCATTTGGGTTGAGAAATGCAGGATTTCAAGTGAGCAAATATTTACCATTTGGACCTGTAGAGCAAGTTATGCCTTACCTTATTAGAAGAGCTGAAGAAAACAGAGGTCTCTTGTCTACATCTGCCTTCGATAGACAACTCATGAGGTAATTAAACATGATTAATAATTTCGTAAACAAAAAACAGAGAAGTTTAAACTCATATTTTTTTTATTAATTTTGTATATTACTGTTTGCAGGAAGGAGTTAATCAGGAGATTTGATGTGGGAACTTCATAATCTTGAGATTTAATGGAAGTGTATATATGCATATAAGTTAACTAGTACTACTATGAATAAATCGAGCTTGTAACAGAGCAATTGACGCTCCAAAATCCTGTATTGATGATTTTTTTTTTAATGTTAACGAGAGATTCAAATCTGTGCGCGATTACTGTAGACAATTCATTGTTGTACTACTATTTTTTTCACTATTGTTACTTGTACTACTACTACTACTAGTATGGAAGTCTATTCCAACTTTTTTTATTGGTTTTTTCTTAATACAAATTAAAGTTTCCGAAATGATGAAAATTCTACCTTTATTTATTTCTTCTTGTGAAAATATGCCAGATTAAATCAGAGTTACTTAAAACTCGATGTTATATTGTTTAGAGTTGATTTAGTTTCAACTATTAACATAGTGAAAATGAGAATATTTTTTAGTACTCAACGATAATAATAACATACCCAATATAGTTTTAGCTCATAAATAAGGTAGATAGGTTGTAGCATCTCCAATTTATCAAAGGTATCGGGTTTGAGTTCCTTTGCATATGGAATCATCTTTAATGGAGAGCGCTGAGATTTTTTGGCGTGAATCAAATTTAGTCAGATTCCAACATGGTATGAACACCGGATAGGAAATAAAAAAAAGTTCACTTCTAGTGTCTTCCTTCGTGGTCAACATTTCTAGCAACTTCTTTCATGGGGTTTTACAAATCAATGTTGCCTACCTAAACTATAAAAACTTCAAATCGGTCAGTAATTGCGCTCACGTGATAGGTTTTACCACTTGCCAAGAATCTTGGCCTTAGATTATGACATAAAGATTCCTCAACCGGAGCACGCCATAAGAAAAGTCCTCAACACCGAATCTCATGATTTTGAAGGCGGAGATTCAGATTCCTTTATGCCCCACAACTTTTTGTAATGTATTCCTGCTATACCTCAATTATTGAATAAAAGCAATTTAAGTCTTACAAATATTTATTATTTGACTAGTAAAAATGGATATTAAAATTCTATCAAAAGCAAGAAAAATAATTTTTAAACAAGTGGGTTTAAGAAAATAATTCAAATTAGTAGGGTCAAAAAGCCGCAAAGCGAAAGACCAAGTTGTAGACCGAAGTGGTCAGGAAGTGTCCAAGAAAGTAGGACATATTAATGTATAATTTATACTAACAAATTTGAGGTACAAAAAAGACGGTATCCAAGACAAGTGGAACAACAAAAAAACAGCTAAGATACAGAAATTTAACGGTGAAATACACATGGTGGTACTGAACATCTACAGTAATACATCGTCAGTAACAACACAGCATCTACTCAGCATGATTTTATTATTGCGTAATTTAAGTTATCACTTTAACAAAATAAAAACAAACTTCCTCTATAAATACCATACATTTCTCACAAACTTTACATATTCATTTGAGAGAGAATAAAAAAATTATAAACACACAAAAAAATTTCATCTTCCGCCGCCCACCGTTGCATGGCCAATAAAGTTTTTTGTCCGAAACTCCTTAAGAACCTCGGATTTCATGTCCGCCGTTTAAACTCAGCTCCGTCACCTCTTTCCGCCGTCCCACCGTTAAATTTCACTGACGATTTTAACGCCGTACCAAATTTGGTGGAACCCGCATCACAGATTAACACAACCCTCCACCAGGACCATCACAATACTAATAACATTATCAATTTCGATGATGTTAAGGAGCTATTCTACGGCGTTCCGACCACGAAACTGATTCGATCATCGATGACGTTACAAATGGCTGCTATTGATCCCATGGTTGATTTGGGTATGTGGATAATGAATTCTAAACTTATGGAAATGCCTGTTTTTAGGGAGGTTATGCTTGGGTTTGTTAAAAATACATTTTATGAACATTTTTGTGCCGGGAAAGACTTAACGGAAGTTAGACGGACCGTTACCAATCTATCTGATTCTGGGTTAAAAGCCATGCTTGATTATGGGGTGGAACATGCCACCGATAATGAATCTTGTGAACAGAGTACGGCGGCCTTTATTCAAACGATTGAATCAACCAAATCACTTCCCGAATCTTCTGTAAGAATTTAATCTTTATTCTATTTCTGAAAAGGAATGTCTATATCTTATTCAAAGATTCTGTTTTATATTATCAAATTCTTCCAATATTCTTGGATTTATCAATTTCAATTTTTTTTGGTGAAACAGGCAAGCTTTGTGGTAGCAAAGATAACTGCAATTTGTACACCAAGGCTTCTAAAAAGAATGAGTGATTTGTTAAGATGGGAACAGAAAGATCCATCATTCAATCTTCCGTGGAAGCAAGAGTCGCTTCCACTTTTCGCCGAATCGAGCCCTGTTTATCACACTTCGAGCAAACCAGAGCCTCTAACGGTAGAGGAAGAACGTGATCTTCAATTAGCTCATGAAAGACTTAGGAAAATTTGCGAGAAATGTTTGGAACATCAAGTTCCTTTACTAATTGATGCGGAAGACACAACAATTCAACCTGCAATTGATTACTTTGCATATTCTGCAGCAATTAAGTACCATAAAGATGATCAGCCTTTGATATTCGGAACAATTCAAGCTTACTTGAAGGACGCTAAGGAACGAATGGTTATCGCTAAAAAGGCTGCAGAGAAAATGGGAGTTCCAATGGGATTTAAGCTTGTGAGGGGTGCTTATATGTGTAGTGAAAAGGAATTGGCTTCTACTTTAGGATTCAAGTCTCCGATTCACGATAGCATTGAGCAAACACACGCTTGCTTCAATTCGTGTGCGGAGTTTATGATTGAAGAGATTGCTAATGGATCTGGTGCAGTTGTTCTCGCCACTCATAACATTGAGTCAGGTAACAATTAATTATTTTCCATCATTTATATCTACGTTGAAATATAAATTTGTTTGCTATTGTCTAACATGTATAATATGTGATATATAGGAAAACTTGCTGCAACCAAAGCTATAGATTTGGGAATAAAAAATGAGAGGCAAAATCTCCAATTTGCTCAGCTATATGGTATGGCAGATGGTCTTTCATTTGGGCTGAGAAATGCAGGATTTCAAGTTAGCAAGTATTTGCCATTTGGTCCTGTAGAGCAGATTATGCATTACCTTATGAGGCGTGCTGAAGAAAACAGAGGCATGTTGTCTACATCGGCATTCGATAGGCAACTCATGAGGTAACCATTGCAGAAAAATTGAAAAAAAAATAATAACTTTATAATACTCGAACGTTGTTAATTTGATTATGGCAATGTGTTTGCAGGAAGGAATTGAGCAGGAGACTGGAAGTGGCAACTTCTTAAATTCATATTGAGAATGTGAAATCTATATTAGTAAGTAAGAATAATAAACGAGGAAACATCACCGACTATTGTAAATAATTCAATGATGTGAGGGCAAAAATTGATGATGATGATAATGAAGATCAAAGCAACCATGGATGGGTAAAATGCATGAGGAGGAAGTCAGTTTATCTTCTTGTGTGTTATGGAAAATAAAAAAAATGTACATATTTATTTTAGGTCCACTTGTTGTATCTTTCTCCATGTGCTATTTTAGGTTCTATTATATTACTATATATAATGTAGTAGCACCTTAAGTTGGTTATATTTGGTATCGTGTTTTAGAAATAGAAGTGGAAGAAGGTACTCCCTAGAGTGGAGCCAAAATGTTGAAATTACAAAGTGTGTATCTGTTTTTCTCTCTCTATCGAGACATTATGAAATAAATCAGATTTACTGGACTTGATTAACATTTTAAGTGGAGCTGTCAAAAAGGGCCGGTCCAACCCCATCGGGCCCAAGCCTCAAGGGCCAAGGAATTTGAAGGGCTAGGGCGGGACGACCCTTCATTTGGTAGGGGCTGAAAATACTCAACCCAACCCAACCCTAGAAGGGGCGAGGGCTGGGGTAGGCTAGCCCTTCTGTTTTTCTTTTTTATTTTTTTTTCTTTTCAAACTTATAATTCTATAACATCAAAAAAATGAGAAGATTTTCAAATCAAATATGACAAACAATGATGTTGTTTCAATAATACTAACAAAAATCTAGTGTAATTAACATGTATCTTGCATACTGAATATGCGAGTGAGATAAGAGAGTGACAAGCAAGATAGGAGGGAGGCGAGGGCGTGAGATTTGTATATGTATCCTAGATACATGCGAATCTACTTGGATAGGGTGTATCTAGAACAAATTAACCCAATTTTGAGTCAATATATTTCGAGATACTATCTGGATACGAAGATTTATAATATTACAACATAGCGTGTATTCAAATAATTAGATTATATACTAGTGAAATTATTGTAAATTACTCTTAAATAAAAAGTTTTGGCCCATGGGCCGACCCCGGCCCCGATGAAGCCTCAAGGGCCAAGGGCTTATATGGGCCGGGCTTATAAGCCCTAATTTTAAATGGGCTTGAAAAATCTTATTCCAACCCTACCCCAATAACAGATAGAGTTAAGCGGTCCCCATGAGCTAGGCCCATTTTAACGGCTCTAATTTTAAGCTCCTTTTATTATTGTTATTATAGAATTAAAGTTGCAAAAATTAGAGTACTAAGTAGAATGGGAAGGAAATTCAAAGAGCCGCAAAATGAAGAACAAGTTGTATAAACCTCAACATTAAATAAACAAGAACATTGGGGGTCAATCATTATAAAGCAATTTTATGTTACAAAAAAAGATCCGGCTAGTAGGCAATTAAAGGACCTACCAGATAAAACACACGAGTCTGTTTGGATTGGTTTATTTTATATATTTATAAGTTGTTTTGTAGTATTTTATAAAATAAAATAAAAATTGTATATATACACTTATATTTAAGTCAAAAAAATAAAAATAAATTAAAAATAAGGCATAAACTATCGAAACAAACTTCTAATATACTTACTAGTTGGTTCGAAACATCAATTCTGAAAAGGACATGCTGATATAAATTTTGAGATTCATAGTATGAGATTTTAACAAAAGAAAATGAACAGTCTGTCTCAATTTACATGATAAAGTAAATATTTTTTAATTTAAATTTTTTACCGATTATTACTAAAATATTAAAATCGTCTAAAAATAACCATAAAAAACAACAGATATTATGCATCGATCATAAATTAGTTGCGATACTATATGTGAATCCTCAATAACCATGCATATTACTCCATTTTGACATTTATCAATCCAATTATTTTTATAATCCAAATACCATATAGTTCGCGTAGCATTTTTCAAACCCTAGCACTCAAATAGACTTGAGAAGAAGTAAAATTAATTGAACCCATAAATTTTAATTTTCTAGTGCTAAAAGGAGACAACTTGCACTGACCATAGTCCATAAGTATTAATGATTGAGCAAGATCTTTACGTACGACGTCGTATACTTTATTATCCCTACCTAATTATTAGTCAAATTGTCAGATGCAATAATTAAACAAAGTTTCTAATCACATATATTAAACAAAGCTATCTCAGTTGCATATATAATTCACACCCACCCTACTTTCGATCTATACATTAATTTTTTTAAGCATAATAAAATGATTATATTAATTAATTTTTTTAGTACACTAATATTCCACGCCGTAAACATTATACTGAGGCGTTAGATTCTCTGTGGCTACCTCCAGAAATTACATGGAAGGCACGGCGCATGAAAGACCAATTTTTTTTCTTTTTTTTTTTAAAAATTAACTGTGGTAGTGTTTTTTTTTACCTCTTTCTAAAAGCTCCTATCTTTTTAGCTTTTTTGATGATTGAACTCATAATCTTCGAATTGAAAGTGAGCTTCGGGTGCTAGTGAGGATGCTTATCATCCGAACAACTCACTCTTGTCTAACTATAATAGTCGAATTTGAAGTTCCAAGTTAATTACAATTAACAAAATATACTACTGGAAATAAAGGTTCTTCTATCACGAACCACTAAAAAATTGTGTTGTTGAATGCTCTAAGATTTTTCTACTCATTTCTAGTGAGCCAATTTACTAAAAAAATGCATGAATGAGAATAGATTCATATTTCGATAGTGAGAAACTTCCTAATTTTTTCCGTATGAAATATTACATTTTTTTTATTTTATCCTGATTGAATTAAAATATCTATAAGAATATCCACCAAACATTTTCCAGTAATAACTTTTAAGTAAATTAGTGATTATTGTCTATGTCTAGGATTCGTTTGGTCCCAAGAATACTTGGAAAAAACTTGTGGAAAATTTGAGAAAAACTTGAAAAGTGGTGTTTGGTTATATAACTAGACAAATATAGCTAGCGTTTGGCCATAAATTTCTAAATATTCTTGGCAAATATTATTTGGGTGAAATTTCACCATGTGTTTGGCCATAGTATTTGGGAAATATATTTCACTTTTTTAGAAAAATATGATTTATACCCATAAGGTTTAAAAACTATCAAAACTAACCATAAGTTTGTATTACAAGTCAATTGAATTTTCGTTGCAACAATAACAAATAGTGTCCATGACACTAGAGCAATGTGATAGTTTGGAGTGAGTGCAACAAGCATCATTTCATACATCGTGAAGTAGACAAAGCACATGACTTTGTTATTCTGAGCCGATTGTTCATCATTTTCATCAACAACCATATCATCATGTAATATTCACTGAATATTTCATCACTACTTTGGTGTTCACGTGAAAAAATATGTAATACGACACAAAGAACTACTATAGACGGTGTTTTTGTAAAAGATAAAAGTTTGGGGTAAAATTTTAATTTTCAAAAGATCCCAAATAATGAGATTTGGCCCAAATACTAGAAAAAACTAGTATTTGGGAATTTGGGATATTTGCCAAAAATATTTGCAAATAATGGCAAATTGTATGGACAAATACTATTTGCCAAATTTTCCCCAAATATTATTTGGGAAATCTAGGGCCAAACGGGCCCATATTTAGGCCAAGTCCAATATTTGGGAATTTTATAAAATTCAAAAATCACCCCAAACTTTTATATTTTATAAAAAATATCCATTATTTATTAATTCCAACTAATATTTGTTATTATCTCCTCCGAAAAAGTTTGAGTTTTAATTTAAGTGATAAAATTTAGAAAAAAGAACAATTTGTGTTGAATGAGTTATAATTATAACTGAATCAGTGACAAGTTTGAGTATGTGATTAATGTATTATCTTGCCTATATGTTATTGTTTTTTGTTATCAATTATATTATAAAATTATTTTTTAATGAAACATATTCATTATAAAATGATAATATAAATTTATGAATATTTTTAAAACTTATGGACATAAATCATATTTTTTGAAATAGTTAAATATTTAGGGAAAAATTTGGGGCCAAACATATGATGAAACTTCATCAAAAACTTCCCCCAAATATAATTTATCAAGAATATTTGAGAACCTAAGGCCAAATCGGACAAGAGTAAGTAGCTTCCAGCTCATTTATTGTCCATGTCCCAACACCCAACTCTCACCTAACATACTCCTCTTGATGAGAAGATAGAAAAAGAGAAAAAGAATCAGCAAATCATCATGTCCAAACAAATCTCTTTTTCTCAACATCTGCCAAACACATTCATTTGTACGTCGTTTGATATTCGCTTCAGCCATAAAATCTTTCACAAATAAAGTAATGTTCAACCATTTCATATTCGAGGTGGTATTTTAATTAGAATTTATATAAAACTTTCACTATTAGTAAATAACAAATTAGCAACCGACAAAATTTTGATCATGTTAATCTCATTAAGCTACAAATTAGTAATAAATTATACAAAAATTCAATTAGCTATAAACTATTTAGCAACAAATTATCTAAGAACTATCAATTAAATTCCATCATTTTTTGTACTGTTTCATTTGTAAAGAAATACTCCTAACAAGCAAACTTAAAGTGAGTTAGTTGCGTGCCATGTAGTTCTCAGTTGATTGTCTATCTAAACTTTTACCTTTAAAGATACGGGTTCAATTCCTAGCTTGTGAAAGGGAAAAAAAAAACTTAATTTACCTTGCCATAATAATTAGGGCAAGCATCAATCCGAGTCCAGAAACATGTTTTGTTAGATAAAAGAGATGAGTCATGAACAGCTAGCACATTTCTGATGTGTCACAAACTCAGCAGTCAGCAGATATTATCAACGCAATTACATGCATTAAAAAGTTTGGCAGTGAATGACTCATTATTGTCTTCTGCCAAAACGTGGAAAGTGCCGTTTTTATTTATTTTTTAAAAGATAAAACTATATGAAATCTTAGCCGTTATTTTTGTTCACGGTCAAATTTATTGTAAGTACTGTTTTACTTGAATCATCCAAAAAAATATACTACTTTCTCTTTTAACTAAGGTAAAGGTTAACGATTATATTTATGTCAATCCAATAGCTTTTGTTGAGATTTTTTATTTTTATTAAAAAATTACAAGGTTTTTATAAATATATGATTGTTTAATATTATATATTAACGTAAAATCATTATAGAAATCCGCCTTTTAAATTGAGTTAAGTTTTATTTTTTAGGTTAGTATAGACCAAGAGTACAGATTTGAGCTATTGCGGGCTTGGACTCTTTTGTTATTTTCAAGAGTTGAGCTATTACGGGCTTGGACTAAATCATCTATTGGGCCCTTGCCAAGCCCAAACAAATTCATTTGGGCCCTTGCCAAGCCCAAACAAATGCCTAAAGAAATTAGTTGACTATTGATGGTATCACAATATAGTTTTGAAAGTGGGCCTAAAAATGTTCGAATCGTATAGTCAACCAATGGTTGTTATCTTATTTAGTTCTTGATGAGCAAGTAAGTAATCTAATCAATTAGTATGACACGTTTGTATGTGTAAACTCCAAAATTAATTGAGGCCAAAGATAGCAAATATTCTTCCGTCTATACTTAAAAAAGAGACCATGCATCTTTATAGAAATTTCAAACCTACAATTCTCTATCCCTTAATATACACCGTTGCTAGAGTTGTCACAATCTCTTTTTCAATTTTATTCCACTCGAATACCACTCGTTCATTATTATTTTTTCTTTCTTTAGCTAGTCTAATACTAACAAAATATTATCATCCTTTTCATTTAAAAGAAATTATCACATGGTCTCAATTTTTTATCCATTACAAATTCAAAAATATTAATTAGAAAGAAAATGAGCAACACCGATAAGGATGACTGAGTTGGTGCAGCAAATGATATCTCATAAAAGAATTCAGAAACCAATTCTTCTTGTCCATGCATTTTTAGTCAACTGATCGCACCAAACTTATCTAATACAATTTATAATTCTGATGTGATTCGCAAGTTTGTATAGAGCGAATTTATCCGGTGTGCCTTCGCAAGTTTTTTTTTTTTTTTTTGTATAAAAAGAAGAATTGGTTGGAAAGATAAGTAGTCTCGTGAATGGTAGGTAGAGAAGAAAAATGAAAGGGGTAGAAGATGCTTATGATAAACATACACGCAACTCACAAAATAGGCATTGGGAGAAGAATTTTCAAAAGGTCGATACACGTCTACTAGAAAACAGAAAACACATTAAGACACTTGAAATCCCAATTTGAACAAGCCTATTATTAATCAATCATTGACAAAATTATGTTACACTATACATAAGGATTCATATTGTACACATTTAAATATTTAAAAGAATAAAAAAAGCTCTCATCTCTTGTGTTCTTATTTCTATTGATATCATCTTCTATGTTTCTTATCTTATTTTACTTTAGTTTTAAAATAAACATATTTAATTTTGAATTAATTAAAATATCTAGTTTAGTCCCATTAATTATGAATTACGTTATATATATAAATCACATTTTCAATTATATAATTTGGACCTTCTTATTTTGTTGATTTTCGAGATTTCAATTTCTAGTGAAAAATTAAAACTCAATCTTATAGAATGAAATTTCACGGTTTTGCAAAGTACTCAAAGTTTGTAAGATATTTGCTTTTTCAAAAATATATATTATCCTTTATACAAGTCATTTATATAAAATTAAACTAGGATTTAAAGTAGAGTATTCTTCAAGAATCTTAATTGAAATTGAACTCGTCTTAAAAGTCCTATAAAATTTTAATATCTATAGTATCTAAAAAATCTAATTGAACTTAAACTCGTTTTTATAGAGTCCCACAAAATTGGATATCTTATTTAACTTGAATCAAGTTTTACATAATGATAAATAACTATATTCACTAATTTATTTAATACACATAAATAGTAATATATGTTTATAGGCTAGTTTAAATATGAAGTTGTTTGGAAGTGAGTGGTAGAGTCCGAATGAAACATACATACAGGCTACATCATGTACCGATTCCTGCGTTGTCACCACGCTTCTTACTCACCACACAAAATTTCCTTGGTCCACAAACGTCACAATTTTCGAGAAGAAACGAGAGGCCACAAATTTTTCTATATTACACGTGTCAATATCTCATTAAACGCGTTTCGGCTCTAGTCCTCTATAAATAAGATCAACACCTGTTCATAATAGTATGTGCTTCGTTCCTTGAAGAAACAAAATTCCAGTTCTAGACCTAATAGTAATTCTCTCTTCCCACTTTTGCCGATTAATTCACAAATTCAAAGCTTTCTTCTGAAATCTCTTTTTCCTTTCGAGATCTTCTCTTTCTATTTGCATCGTCGATCGAATTAAACAGTAAGATTTTTATTTTTCTTTCATTGATTTTTGTTTTGTTTCTTGAATTTTGTGCGTTTTCTGATATGGTTTTGAAATTTTATTTGTGTTTTCTAGGGTTCGGTTGAAGAAGCATTAATTCATCTAAGGAGGTCTCTCATATCACCAATTTTTGTACGTAAAGATTCTCTCTTGCTTTGTCATTGTTTATAGAATTGATTTCTTGATACGAACTTACCGGTCTGTCAACTTTCATAAGTTTTCTATGGATTCTTTGACCAGCCCCTTTAATAATTTGATTTTTCTTTTGATGTAACTGAAGCCCTTTCTTGTTCTTGTTTTAAAGAATATAGGTATGAGTTTTTAGATTTGAATAGTGTTTGTTTGGTCTTTCTTATGGGTGAATGAAATTGACAGAAGTTATTTTATTTGCTCTACATTCTTGAATTTCGATATGGATTTCTTTAACCAAGGGCTTTTATTGTGAACAATCTCTCTAATTTCTGAAGGGATACCACCCTATTGCATTGGTATGTAGTACTTGTTGAAATTGACAGTATAAAACTGGTTAAAGATGCTATTACACATATTTAATTCTTTTTTCTTTTTTTTGGAAAAAATAAAAACTTGTTTTGTTAGTTATATATTAATTCTTTTATGTAGAAGGGTATTAATACCTCAGATACAGTATCTGTTTCGTTTGTGCTTTTCTTATCGGGTTTGTTTGTGTAATTTACCATCTCGAAGTATTTTAACAATCTTCAAGGAGCAATTCTATTCGTTTAGCTTTAGTTGTTAGAATAGATATAAGCCAGCTCTTCTGGTTCAGTGTAGAAAGACCCACGAAACTCACCTCTGCCTGGGGAAATATTTACTTGCCCAAAACACATCATTGGTTTGGTTTTTGAGGTGTTATTGTGCATAGGGATATCCATAGAACTATCTAGTCCATAATACTTATTTATTCTGAACATCAGCTCTATTTTCAATGCTTTAAGCAGGTAGGAATCCATGAACTAATGGAGTCTAAAGGTGGGAAGAAGAAGTCTAGTAGTAGTTCCTTATGTTACGAAGCTCCCCTAGGTTATACTATTGAAGACGTTCGACCAAACGGTGGAATCAAGAAATTCAGATCAGCTGCATACTCCAACGTGAGTTTATTTATCCTTTACCTTATGGCATTCAAGTTGTTTGTATCTTCGTTTTTATATATACTGACTGTTTGCTCTATTATGTCTTTTTCATATGCAGTGCACTCGCAAGCCATCTTGATATTTCCCGTGATTTAGAATAAACCACCAGAGGTGGTTCCAGTAAAAAGTAGTTTAAATTTAGAATTCTGTTCTTCTCAACTCTTTTTCTTCATCCCTCATCCTCGTTACGCTCTCCAAAAAATAATCCTTCCTGAACACACTCTTTCAAGCAAGATGGAATTGCCGGTTTCTGCCATCGGATTTGAAGGTTATGAAAAGCGACTTGAGATTTGCTTTTTCGAGTTAGGAAACTCTTATGGCCCTGGATGTGGCCTACGGTCCCTCTCCAAAGATCAATTGGATGAAATTCTGACACCTGCTGCATGCACCATAGTGTCTTCATTGGCTAATGATGAAGTCAACTCTTATGTCCTTTCAGAGTCCAGCCTCTTTGTCTACGCTTACAAGATCATAATCAAAACTTGTGGCACCACAAAACTGCTGCTCTCGATCCCGCCCATTCTTAAGTTGGCTGATGCACTTAACCTGAAAGTCAAGTCTGTGAGGTACACACGCGGTTGTTTCATCTTTCCTGGAGCTCAGCCATACCCACATCGCCACTTCTCCGAAGAAGTGGCCGTACTTGACACCTATTTTGGCAAGCTTGGTGCAGGCAGCAATGCATATGTGATGGGCAATGCTGATAAACAACAGAACTGGCATGTCTATTCTGCTTCAGCTGAATCTGCCGATGCCAATAATATGAATCCAGTTTATACACTGGAGATGTGCATGACTAACTTGGACAAGAAGAAGGCATCTGTATTTTTCAAGACTCAATCTAGCACTGCTGCTGAGATGACTGAAGTTTCAGGCATTCGGAAGATTCTTCCAGAATCAAACATATGTGATTTCGACTTTGACCCCTGTGGTTACTCTATGAATGCTGTTGAAGGCTCTGCAATCTCCACAATTCACATAACCCCTGAGGATGGATTCAGCTATGCAAGTTTTGAAGCGGTGGGTTACGATTTCAGAGCTGTCGACTTGTCTGCAATGATTGAGAGGGTGTTATCCTGCTTTGGACCTGCTGAGTTCTCCGTGGCATTACACTGTGACATTCCCGGGAAGGAACTTTACACCGAGTCTGGCCTGGACGTTATTGGATACGTCTCTGGAGAAAAGACCACTGAAGTGCTTGGTAAGGGAGGATCGCTTACGTACCTCACATTCAGCAGCGGTGGTAGCTGCGGATCCCCCAGGTCAATCCTTAACAATTGTTGGAGTGAGAACGAGGATGAGGAAATGGAGAAGATATATTAATGAGAAATATATGTCTAATTCTCCTTTTTAGTATGCTAGCTATACTCTATAGTAGTAATATGTGTTTTTGGTATTTTAATTCAGTTCTCTGCTGAGTCTATTCAAATCATAGCTTTATTACGTTTGGTTTTTTTAAATATTCAGTTGTCTGGGTGTATGCAATAATAAACCTTTTGGGAGACTATATATAAAATATTGTCATATTGAATATATTTGTACTCTTTATGTTCTTCTGGTGTGTTAAACTCTTTGAACATTCATTCACCTTCCGTATTTCTTTCCCTTGATAAATCCTCCATTTGAAGGTCCGTCCGTCCAGATACCGGTGAACTAAATCTCTGTTGTGTATTTAAACACTCTTTACAACTTGTGATTTGCTCTGCTTCAATCGATTGTAATACTTTTCTTCCGACTTGTTCTTTGATTTTATTATTAGTATTTGTTTTTTCTTTATTTCAGTTAACATTCAGTATTTCTTGATACTTCTTTTAGCATGTGTTTCACTATTATATTTTATTTTCATACTTATATAGTTACAAGCCATTGTTGTTCTTTGTTCTATCGATTAGTATAACCAGGATATAGTTTGCAGTCTGTTACGAAAAACAAACGTGCATCACCGTCTTTAAAAGTGGTTGCATTTGCCATTATTAATTTGTCCATTGTTTGCACACACTACTTTGCCACGAAAAATTCAAAATTCAAATATATCATATGGTCGAAAAGAAAAAAGATATGCCAATTTCCACTTCCCTATTCTTTATGCAAAAACTGAACTCTCTCACATGAAACATCACAGAGAAACAATATGTCCAACTATATTATCATAATACTATTGAATCTGGAAACTCACAGGGTTTAATGATCAAACTCTCTAGGAAATACCGTCATTAAGATAAATAGAACAGAGAATGCTACAATAGAAAAGATGCAAGTCTTTAATTTCCCCGGCAACAAGCTTGGGATTCAACTATGAGAGAATCAGACGATCAATCTGAGTTGTAACTGAAATTCCTACCATTAGAAACATAAAGCATAAGCTTCAGTGAAAAAAGATTTGGCATCTACTCAACTACAACCAAATTGGGGACTACATACAAGAACAATAGTTCATTTCACTCATCTCACGCGTATCATATAATCTTATCAATCACCCTCTGTTGTTAGCTAAGCTGATTCTCAAGGAAGCAGAATTTGAACTGAACAATCTTGACACCGGTTCTCTGTAAAATTTGTGCAGCTATAACTCTCTTATGGAGAACTTCTCTTTGTTCAGTAAGGTCGAAACTTCCTTGCAGCCCTCAACTGTTGTATCCGCTTCTTATCCTGCTCAAACTTGCTCTGCAGCACCATGATCTCTGTACACAATACATAAGTCAACAATGATAAGTTACAAACAGAAGAACCAGAAAATAACCATATTGAAATTCAATCTAGGAATTTATTGGCAGTCAAACCAAGGAGAATTCAATTAGTAAGATAGATACTTGTCAAAGCATGGCATGTACTTTAGTCAAGAAAAAATTAACATTATTGGGCATAAACTACAAGTAGAATAACAGAAGAGAAACCATTGCTTTTAAAACCAACAAATATAAGCTACTGAAGCAGTCCAACTTTTATGCAATTGAAAGATGGGCCACAGTTCCATGATAAAAGGGAAAAGTTCACAATCGCCATCACACACTGCATATACACAAGTAAGAAGAAGAAGAGAGTGCTGGGACAACTCAATCTTGAAAATAGAAGATTCCAAGAACAAACATGTGTGAAGGTAACTCTTTTTCTCTCTCCAATAAATCCTTTCTCCATAAAAAAGGGGTGAACTCTTTAAAACTTAAACAAATTGAAGCTGCTTTTTGAGGCGTTTTTCAAGAGGTCAAATATACTGCTGTTTCAGGATTATCTGAGGCTCATTTTGGCTATCTACCATGAATGACAGAAAATTTTGCTAAACTAATGATATAACAAATAACCAAAAACACGTCTACCCTTTCAAGCATATCCTATATTGACTAACTTATCTATGACCTTATCATTTTTGATTGATTGATTAGATAAATTTAAACTTTCGAGATTTCAAATTTACCTTTTAGAAAAATTTTAATTGAGGAAAACAAAGTCAATTGGATACATATGGAGGCAGAAAGTATTAACAAAGGCAAAGATACAATAAACAGACCGTTTCTCTTTGCTTCTCTTTTCTGAAACCGGTAGAAATCTAATCCCACATCTTTATTTTTCTTTTTGGCCACATTATCCATAACTGCAGCCTGGGAAACAGAACCGACTGCAATTCCAGTTTCAGAATCTGTGGTCTTTTTCCTGCCTTTGTGATGTACAACAACAGTCCATCCATCTTCAGCAGCAAGGGCTTCTTTTTCTTTCTTTTCCTGTATGTACCAAATAGAAAAATATGAAAAGGTAAACAATATTTGAATATATACAACATGATTAGAAGAATATGATTAGTAAGTTTCTTATTGCTCTAGTTCGAGAGTCCAAAAGAACTAATCTTGTACTTGCTATACTTGGTTCAATACATATTTATTGTTTGACCAAAAAAAGAACATGATTAGTTGTCGGAAAACAAACAAACTTTTATGACATATCAGTATGAGGGGTGGCCACGAGATAAGGGGAGAATTCTTTAAAGACTAAGTCCAGCAGTTTTTTTCAAAATTAAAAATAACCTACGGAGTACTACAATGAGAAATTTTCCCAACCACAAATATGAAAAGGTTCATCAACATACAAGCATTCTACACATACTCCAAAAAGGATCATTAACATCAATAAATGGCATGATAATCTGGAAACTAATGTACCTGTTCCTTTTTCGCCTCGTAGTCAATTATAAACTCATCAATCCTTTCTTGCAACACATCTAACCCTGGCCTATTCTGATAATAATCAGCAACCCATTCTGCACCCAGAAAAAAAGAGGAAATTTTCTATTTATCAATGTATACTTGTGTTCTCATATACAACATTTCGCACTGCAGTCTATCCAAAAAAATCATTTCTTTGGTGTGTGCGAGCTTGCCTGGACACCAATATTATCCCCGTAAAAAAAATAAACATTTCAATTCATCATGTCTATGAAAATAACTGGCCAAACATTAAAGTAAAACCAGGCATGTGTTAATCAGGTCTCAAAATAAGAAAAAGAAATATTCAACAGCAAGAACCATTAATATGTTGCGAGTAATTTGAACGAGTTTCTTTCGAATATTTGACGAGGCAAATCTCATATCAAAATCACAACGAATATAACACTAGTAGCAACAAGTATCGTTATCTTTTTCTTTTTGAAATAATATTATATTTTTTGAATTAACAAGGTAACAGGTATTTCGTATATATATATATAGAGAGAGAGAGAAGATCATACTTCTCATTCCTTTGGAGTAATCCTCATCCCCTGAAGATAGTTCATAAATCTCTTCTTCTTCAACTTGTTCTCTCTCCACTGGAAAATCATCCTTAGCGATTGATAATGGATGATCCTTCTCTACAATGTCATCGGTCTCTTTTAAATTGCCTATAGGAATTAGACAGCATTGAAGGGAAAAAAATTCAAATATAGATCTTAAACATAAATTGTTGTTTTTTCACGATCATACGCATCAAAAGACGGTCAGTAAATCAAAGTGCATGATGGCCATTGGGTATAACTGTTATTACGACACCACATGCTTGTACAATAAGTATGTTGCATTTAACTGGAGCAATGAAATTCATTTCAATTGATAAAAGTGTCATGTCACTACCTTTTAACATTTAGAGTCTTAAACTATATGGTTTAAAGTCTATATCTTCTACCGCGATTTCCTAAAATAATTCATAGTTTCCTAGGAAAAGTACGAATTTCTTACTGTTTCCTGGAAATATATATTTTAGGAACTGCAATCAGGATTCACTTCATTGTGTTCAAAAGTGAAACTTTTCAGTAGTTTCAATGCTGTATGATTATAGACATAAGGGCATGCTAGCTAGTGCTATAGACTGCCCCCTAACAAGATTTTTTTTTTTTTTTTGAAACATCAATTGCTTAACATTTTTCAACACCTTAGATATTTTAAATTTGAATACATGATCAAGAAATAATAGACTGAAATATTGCAACTTAATAATCTTTCTCTCTAACCTCTTTGTCGTTTGGGGACACCGTCAACTTCAGCTTTGCCAGCATTCTTGTCACTTTTTCTCTTCTTTCTCTTGGATTTTCTTGTCTCCTGATTATCAGGCTCACTTGATATGGTATTTTCTCGACCAATTTCATCCTCTATTTCATTAGATTGATTAACTCCACCACTTTCAGCAAGTGTGTTACTTTTCCTCTTCAGCTTTGATGATTTGCTCTTTTTCTTTTCCCCATCTGCATTATTTGATTCATCTGCTAAAAACCTTAAATAAATCATCCATATAAACCAACAATTGATGCTCAACATAAATTATTACTTAACTTTACCAATTCATTACCTTTATGATATGCAATATGACATTCATCTATATCATCTTTGCTTCTTCTATTTTGCATATTCAAGTTCTTCTTCTTCCTTTTCTTTTCTTTGGTTACCTTGGGAATATTTTCCTCTACAAAGAAGGCATCAATCAACATCTATATTCAGGAAACATATAGAAAAAGTAAGAAGTATTGGCTGGGTGAAGAAGTCCAGAAGATCTTGGTAAGCACATTTTCTTCCAGTTTACCCAACTTTCAGGATCCTTTCCTGTCACATCTTTTTTTGAGACAAGTAACAATTCTATTCCATCAATACTTAGCCACCCCAGATAAAGGTGCTAAGTTGGAAACTTTACAAGCATCGAAGGGTGCTTAAACCCCTGCCCAAAACCCCATGCCAATTCAATATACTAATTCTCCTACTTCCCCCTACATATTCTGTTTACACCAAAAAAAGAAAAAGCTAAAGACAATTCATCCTAATTTTCTCGATAGAACTGCTAGTGCCTTCAAAATGTCTATCATTCCTTTCTTTACATATTGTCCACCAAATGCCAGCAGGAATGATCTTCCACCAGTCCTTCTCCCCACCTCTATTCCCAATACTCCACCAATTATTCCGTGCCAAAGTAGAACTATAATATTATAGACAATGTTGAACCCTAGATCTAAAATTGTCCTTTTGGGGTATCAAGTGTGCTGATAATTTTGCAT
The DNA here is from genome assembly GCA_036250505.1 of Solanum acaule. Classification (NCBI taxonomy): domain Eukaryota; kingdom Viridiplantae; phylum Streptophyta; class Magnoliopsida; order Solanales; family Solanaceae; genus Solanum; species Solanum acaule. Next base: position 2,319 of record JAJOOR010007677.1, on the reverse strand, counting down.
AAAATACATTATCTTGATTGACATTCATGTATTTTGAGTGCCAACAAAAAGACATTGAGAGATATTCATTAAAATGAAAAGAGAAGCCCCCTCTAAAAGGAGATAGGCCCAGATTGCAGCTGAATGAGTGAATCACCTATTTCTCCATAAGACGACCTCAATCAATATGAAGAGCTGAATTAAGTAAATAGATAAACTTCACAGCAATGGATAACTCCCAAAGAATATCTGATGTGAGCAAGGAATAATTCATTGTTATGGTCAGTGCATTGGCATAATGTTTCTCAGTTTGCTGTTTCTGGCTCCTTGCTCTTATAATAGCTAACTTATTATGGCAGTTGACAATTCTAAGGGAACGCGGATTGATAATGATGAGATGGTTGCTAAGCATTACATATAATGAATTTAATACTCTGTTTGAAATATAAGGCCTGTCTACTGATGGAGTTTGCTATGAAAAATCAAAAGCAATTAATTTATGCTTTCAACATATACAACAAGATACAGATCATTTAAGCACTAAACTGTTAAACCTGTTAGAAGGTGGTTATAACTCTGCAAAAACAGCCAAGAATCGAATAATTCTCAACAAACTTAAACAAGATTATTTTTTTTCACAGACATGGCTGAATATGTATCAATTGTTCCCTTTTCTATTTATACACATATGGGCTGATATGAGTGAGATTCAAACTCAAAATGTATCCTTTTTGCCACTTGAGATTGATTTATTAGTTGGAAGAAAAAAATAGAGGGGTGTATTGCAATGAAAAGTAGGGCAGTTAAAGAGAGAAACATTGAGGCAACAATAATATACCATTTTGAACAAAGTTAGAGTTCATTGTTTGTGATTCTCCATCTTTATTCTTCTTTTTCTTTAGCTTCCTCTCCAAGTCCTTAGCTCCCATCCTCCTCTCGAGACCTCTGTTAATGGAAAACACAACAAATAGGAGAAACAAATTATTTTTTTTTAAAAAAAAAACAGAAACAGAACTTTTGCCCTAGAAAACAATTTCAAGTATAAATTGTGCATGAATATTAATAAAAAACCGTACCAAAAACAGTGTAAGTAGAAGATGAAGTATTTGAGCACTAAATTCAACTAGAATATTGGAGAGAGGCGGCGAAGCAGTTAACGGAAGAAGTAATTGCGGCCTCTTACAGCCGCCAAGGAGCGGCGAGGTCTCTGAAAGTATGAAGTTTAAGACTTGTTTGCCGACTGGAGAACGAAAGAGACGATACAAACGGACAGGGTATTGGAAATAAAAAACAGAAAATACTAAACGTACCTCTAAAGTTTTAATTGCTACACTTTGACCCCTCATTTTTTAACATACCCTCATTTTGCTTTCGAGTTTCGGCTGTGTTTGGTATGGATAAAAATATTTTTATTATTTACGTGTTTGATTGATTGAACAAATTACTTTTTTAAATAAATTATTTATTTAGTTGTCTCTTCTTCATTTTCAAACACATCATATTTTGTTTTTACGGTCTTTATCTTAATTAACATCAAATTCTTTGGAAATAATATATTTTTTTTTGCAAAAAAACAAATATCTAAAATAAGTTAATAAGTAATCAAATAAAACATACCCTTCTCCCTTTTCTTTATTCTTTTTGTTTTGTCTTCAACTAGCGAAGAGTATCTAGGGTTAGAAATGCATTTTTTTTTATAGAAATACATTTCTATGTAATGAATCTAGTAGTGTTAAAGAAGCATACTTTATATTCATATAGAAAAATAATTTTACAAAAAAATATTAGTAATTATATATCCATATCGACATATAGATGTCGAAAGCTTTGTTAGTATATCTTACACTAGTCACCTAATGGAAAGAGCAAAATGCACTCTCTTACGGTTGACACGTCTAGTACAATCAACATGTAAGTTAATAATTTATATTTTCTCTATTTTAAATCATTTTCATCTTAGCTTTTTAAGAGTCAATTTGACTAAATTGTCAAATCTAAATAAGATAGATTAATTTGATATTGTAAAATTAAAATTTAGGTATTCAAAAACTATAGGAAAAATATTATAAATTATATTTTTTTCATATCTTAAAAAATATATTGATCAAAGTTCATATAATTTAACGAAAAGAGAAAATTGTTACGAGTATATGGGAACGAATAGATTGTTAAATAATACTCCATGATTCTCACAACATAAATTTATAACCATCAAACAAATACTTTTAGTATGTGATACTTATTTATATGGAATTCAAACTACCATAAATGGTTCTAAATGTATTAATAAAAAATTACAAACTTATTCCGAGTCTCAAGTTTCTTTTTTGCGTTTTAACC
>JAJOOR010007675.1:0-25218 GCA_036250505.1 Solanum acaule | reverse complement strand
AAAATCGACCGATAAATGTATTGTTAAGGGACTATTTTAGACCTACTTCAATAGTTCAGGGACCATTTATGAAATTCTCTAATTATGAACAATCATAGCCAAAGAAAATTTTGTATATAGCTATGGATTTTTTCGTAGCAAATAGTTGAATTATTCAACTACAAATTCTAAGTCGTCGCTATTTAACACCTTACATATTTTGTGACATTTTTTTGTTGTCACTAAATCATAGGTTGATTAGAGACAATAAAATTATTGTCACCAATTGTTCATATTATTAGTGACGAAAATAAATGTCACAATTAAATCTATTTTTTTATAGCTAAAACTTATAATATTTAACTACAAACTCTTATTTGTCGCTATTGTAACAACATATTTTTTGAGACAAAATTATTGTGTCCAAAAATAAATTAATTTTAAGACAAAAATAATTTGTTACGAATTAGATACATCATTTGTGATGAAATAATGTGTCACTGGTAACTTTAAATTCGTGACTGACAGTACTCAATAAATGGTGTCTATTCATTTTTTGGTGGGAAATTTTAGTGGACAAAACTTTGCCACAAACTTTTATGTTTCGTCACTAAAAGTATATGTCTCATATATTTAAGCACGAAAAGTAATTTTTATCACTAAAAGTAAATAATTAGTGACAAATTTTATGTCGTAACTAATAACTTCATAGCTATATATCATATTTATTATAGTGAATGCACACCCCTAGTTATGGTAGGACAACAAAAAGGCATTAGAAAACCTAAGAAATGACCTACAAACACTATGTCTACAAAAACAAAGAAACAATATTGAAAGGCCATGTTAGTTGCTTGTCTGTATATATGCAGGGACAAATTTAGGGTCCGGCGAGGGTGTTTATGCGAATTCTTTTAGTAAAAATTTATATCATATATATAAGATGATTTTTTTTTATTTTGACTTGTGTATATATATAAATTTTGAATCTTCTAGACAATATTTTAATTTTTCGAATACCTGGATATTTTGTGAAATTAATTAAGGTGCGAGTTTGTTGTCATCACATGGCTAATTAAAAATTGTTTATCTCAATTATGGATAAAATAATTTTTTTTAAAACTTTGTAGTCTAAAACAAGCAATAGACATTATTTATTGTGGTTTCCCATCGGTATTCTTTATCCACACTGCACTTGACTGAATTAGGATTCATACCAGATATCTTGTATTAATAGGGTAAATCATTTTCTAATAAATGTGACTGATATGACTATATTATCATTTCATAAAAGTTAAATTATTTATAACTATTAAAACGGTACTCCTTTTTAGAAATTAAAAAAAAATATATCACATAAAATAAAACGAAACAAATGCGAGAAAGTTGTCACATTCAAATGATGAAGGTAACATTGTAGTGCTCCTATGGGTGTCGGTGAAACAATTATACAAAGGCAGTTTCATATGTCCACACACATGATAAGTGAGACAGAGTTTCTATTTTGTGACAAAATAATTATTGAAAGATATACTTCTTTCTTTTTAAAGAATTTTTGACAATTGAAAGATGTTATTTTTATATATATTTTTTTTATTTAAATTGAAATTTTAATAAAAATAATTTATCTATTTTCACATTGTAGAAATAAAGCTGTGTATGTATTATTTTATATGTATGCAATCTTATTTTACCTTGTGATGGGTAAAAGATAGTTTTCAATTAAAAAAGATTGAAATAAACAAACAATTAAACATAGCTCCTTTTGTTGTTGGATTATCAAATTTGTTTAACTATTATTTGGGATAGCAAAACAAACAATTTAAAGATGATCGAGAAATTTGAACGAATTCTGAAATTAGTTAAGTAATTTTAACGTGATTTTTAAAGCAATTACGACAATATCATATCTAGATTCTAGCGTAATCTCATAAATGAAATTTTAAAAAATAACTAAGAGATACATGTATTTTATCTCTATTTATATGAAATAAAAAAGTTATTTCCTATATCTAGTTGAACGAAAGTCACTTCATACAAGTTCATTAATAATGTCCAGTATGCTATTGGTTTCCTAAATAAATTTGGAGACTAATGCTAAGGTTAAAACTAAGGAGTTTTTTTAAGGATTTTCAATTACACATAGCTGAGAATATTTTCCAAAGAGATAAAAGTTGATACAAACTTGTCTAATGTTTCATTTGTTTTAGTTATTATTTTACTTTGGCATTGTTATTATTACGTTCTTTCATGTTTTCGTCATGACTTTTTGCTACTGCATTTGCTTTGCATATTTATTTTTCTGTATACTTTACTTGATCTGAGGGTTTATCATAAACAACATATTTACCTTCATAAGCAGAAGTAAAACCCTCTCCAAATATTAGTTATGAAATTATATTAGTTATATTATTGTAAACTTGTCTAGGACAAAATGTGTCTAATAAAAGAAACTAGCTGAGCTAATGTCTTATTCTTCAAACTCTAAACATAAATAAGATGGACATAAGTGACAAAAAATATAACTTCATATACTTCTAACGATCAACAACAACCTCGTAAGCATAAAGTATCACTCCTCTCCAAATTTCAAATGTGAGATTACACGGAATATACTATTGTAAACTTATCTGGGATCAAATATGTCTAAATAAGAAACTAACTGAGCTAATGTCATATTCTTCAAATTCGAAACATAAATGTATGGACCCTAGTGACAAAAGAAATAACTTCATATTCTTCTAATGGTCACAAGAACAATCTCATAAGCACAAAGTACAACTCCTCTCCAAACCACAGTTATGAGATCACATGAGGTATGTTGTAGTAAACTTGTATGAGACTAATTCTATCTAATATAAAAAAAACTAACTTAGCTAATATCATATTCTCCAAACTCTATATATAAACTAAGATGGACTTAAGTGACAAAAGATATAACTTCATATACTTCTAACAATAAAAAACAACCTCGTAAGCACAAAGTAACACTCCTCTCCAAACCTCAGTTGTGAGATTACACGAGATATGTGTTGTAAATTTGTATCAGACCAAATGTCTAAAATAAGAAACTAACCGAGCTAATGTCCTATTTTTCAAACTCTAAACATAAACTAAGATGTTTCTAAGTGACAAAGATACAACTTCATATACTTCTAATGGTGAAGAACAACCTCGTAAGCACAAAGTACCACAACTCTCTCAATCTCAGTTGTAAAATTACAAGGAGTATATTGTAAACTTGTCTAGGACCAAATGTGTCTAATATAAAAAAATTAACTAAGCTAATATTATGTTCTCAAACTCTAAACATAAATTAAGATGAACCTAATTAGTGACAAAGATACAACTTCACATACTTCTAATAGTCGAGAACAACCTCGTAAGCACAAAATACCACACCTCTCTAAAATCCATTTGTAAGATCATACCGAGTATGACATTTCTAGGATCAAATATGCCTAATATAAGAAACTAACTGAGCTAATATCCTATTCTTCAAACTCTAAATATAAACTAACATGGACCTAAGTAACAAAAGATATAACTTCATATACTTCTAACGGTCAAGAACAACCCCATAAGCACAAAGTATCACTCCTCTCAGCTCTAAGTTACCATTCTTGCATTGACCTCTGTGCTTCTTCTTCCCCCTCAAAAGCCAAGGAACAGTGTATAAATTGCTCCTCGCAGATGAATATTGAAGGTATGTAAGTTCCCATTTCTTCAAAATCTTGTAATAGAAGTAGCTACTATTCACAAAAATCCATTTTTTTTCTCGAATTTTTCGATGGAATTTGGTGAAAGTACGCCGAAGAAGAAATCGAAACAATCCCTTCATACAACACCCATTAAGCAGCAAAACCCAATTCCCATTTCCAGTTTATCTCCTTCAGATCCTATTTTCCCTAAAACCCCACAAACCCTAAACCCCACCAATCGCCGCCGTTCCGTTCGCCTTAGCTCCACCCCTCGAACGCCGGCGCCGGCGCATCTATCGCCTCCAACTTCTGCCCGACGGGGTAAATCTCTGAACTTTACTCCGAAAAATGGTACCAATTCAGCTAAAAGAAGGAAATCTAAGGTTGCTGATTTAACCCCTGTTTTGACACCGGGACTTACTGAATCGAAGAGGAAAAGGAAATGTGTAGAGAGAAAAAATGTGGGTGTTGAGAAAAGAAGTGTTTCGAGGAGTTGTAAGAAGAGGGTGTATTATAAAAAAGTGGTTTTTGATGGGGGGGAGTTTGGTGTGGGGGATGATGTATATGTTAAGAGGAGAGAAGATGCTGGTTCGGACAATGAGGATCCCGAAGTGGAGGAATGTAGGATTTGTTACAAGCCAGCAGGGAGGGTAATTATGATTGAGTGTGATGAATGCTTAGGAGGGTTTCATTTGAAGTGTTTGAAGCCACCTTTAAAGGAGGTTCCTGAAGGGGATTGGATTTGTGTGTATTGCGAGGCGAAGAAATTAGGGAAAATACTGGAAATGCCTGCACCACCCAAGGGGAAGAAACGGGTAAGGACTGCTAAGGAAAAGTTACTTGACAGTGATCTGTGGGCGGCTCATATTGAGAGGTATATGAGCTTTCTATTTTGTATGTTAATTATAATAACTTTTTGTGGTTTCTTTGATTTTGCATATCAGTGATCGTGATGTTTGATTAATTGTGATATCAATGTTATAGTATATGGAAAGAAGTGGATGGTACATATTGGTTCCGGGCACATTGGTATATTATTCCTGAGGAAACAAATGCAGGAAGACAGCCACATAACTTAAGGAGAGAACTTTATCGGACTAATGATTTTGCTGATGTTGAGGTAATATTGTGGTATTCTCTTTTCTGTCTTACAATGTAATGTTTTTCACTGTGGAAGTTATATGCTACCTATTTTGCTGCTTGAGGGTTGTAATTTTTGTTATGGTAGAAAATGTCATTTACCTTTTGATCAGTTCAATTGATTGATAACTTCCCAAAATCAAAGGACAGGTGTAAATGTATTGATCTATCATTGGGTAATGTTCTTGATAGAGTTCTCAAAAGAGAGAATGCAAGTGGTAAGATTTTGCTTTTGGGGGTTTGGATGTTATAACGAATTTAGTGGGATAAGACTCTCACCCCAACGGAAAGGAGCCAAAGCTTCAATTTTTCTGCTTATCTGGTGGTCTGAATTGATTGGATATGTTACGAGTAAGTGATCAATTACATCTGTTAATAAATGCCTACGATTCTATCTGCAGATGGAATCTGTCATCAGACATTGCTTTGTTTTGTCTCCAAAAGAATTTGAGAAGGCAAGAAATGATGGAGATGATATTTTCCTTTGTGAATATGAATATGACATCCACTGGCACAGTTTCAAGCGCATTTCTGAGATTGAAGATAATGCTGTGGTATGTTATTATAAAATAATTTTTGATGATATTTGTGGAACCGTTTGCTCATGTCTGATGAAATATTCCGAACTAATAAGCGGTCTTCTCATTTGGTAGGATGATGATGAAGCTGAGAATGATGGGGATTGGAACTCTTGTGAAGATCAAGACTCTGACGGGGAAGATGATGTAGAATATGAACGGGAAAAACTAAGTAATCTGTTAACCAGACCATCTCCAGCTCATCCTTTGGCTGCGGTATACAACTTGTCCTTTGACAGATTCATAGTTCACTTCTTCATGTTGCATAAAGCAGAAAGCTAATTAGTTTGTGTAAGAGTGCAGAATTCAAGAAAGGGTCGCTTTTTTGGACTACAAAAGATTGGTGCAAAGAAGATACCAGAACATGTGAGGTCTCATAAGCTTACTGAACTTGAGAAAGCAAAAGGAACCCTTTTGCTGGCAACTTTACCCAAGTCTCTACCTTGCAGGACTAAGTATGTCTTTCCTAAGGTGCAATCTTAATTCTTCATGCAATTTGCTCGGTATTTATCTGACAAATAAGTGCTCTCTTTTGCAGAGAAATGGAAGAGATAACTACATTCGTAAAAGGTGCCATATGCGATGATCAATGCCTGGGTAGATGCCTTTACATACATGGTGTTCCTGGGACAGGAAAGGTATCAATTGGCTTAAGAGAATGCACTTGACTGATAGCATAAGGCAGTCATATATCGTTTCTATGTTTAGGCTGGTCTGAAATTACTGATTTGTTCCTTTATCTGCACTGTGATGCAGACAATGAGTGTATTAGCAGTAATGAGGAGTTTAAGGTGTGAAGTTGATGCAGGGAGCATTAAACCTTATTGTTTTGTGGAGATTAATGGCCTAAAATTGGCTTCACCCGAGAATATTTACAGTGTAAGAATGAAATGCAATTTCTCGTGTGATGCAGAAAATATCTTTGTTCTCTGAAATGTTTCTCTCAACTGTTTCAGGTTATTTATGAAGCACTTAATGGGCACAAGGTCGGTTGGAAAAAGGCTCTTCATTCCTTGAATGAGCGGTTTTCCAATGTTGCTGAACATAGCAAAGAGGAAAACCGGCCTTGTATTCTACTTATAGATGAACTGGATCTCCTGGTTACCAGAAATCAAGCGGTAAATGATGCATCCTTCTATCCACAATAGTAAATATCAAAAACAGCAAATTGCATGTGTATGACTTTTTTCCTTTTATATCCAGGTTTTATATAACATTCTTGATTGGCCTACCAAGCCACATTCCAAACTGATTGTCATAGGTGCGTGGCTATCAGCATTTCCTTCCTTCTGTATTAGTTAGTACATGTGAAGATAAAATGGGAACTTCTCTCACCAACAGGTATTGCAAATACTATGGATCTTCCGGAAAAGTTGCTTCCAAGGATTTCAAGTCGTATGGGCATTCAAAGACTTTGCTTTGGTCCCTATAACTATCAGCAGCTTCAAGAAATTATTTTAACTCGCCTCAATGGAATTGAGGCCTTCGAAAAACCTGCAATTGAATTTGCGTCAAGGAAGGTTGGTCCTTCTGTGGTTCACCTCTACAAGGACTTTATCTTTATTAGTTGATTCTAATCATCCCATTCACATGCTTGCTTGTGTGCTGTTGCAAATGTGATACTTAAGTTGATTATTAAAGCAATGTCCACTTTACACATAAATCCAGGTGGCAGCCGTTTCAGGTGATGCACGCCGTGCACTAGAAATATGTAGGCGAGCTGCGGAACTTGCAGATTATCGTGTTAAGAAATTGCTACCAATTCCCGATTCTGCTGCAGCAGGTGACCTAAACCTCGAACTATGTAGACATTAGTGGCAAGAAAGAAATACTTGGAATTCCATTAGAAAGAAATACACATTCATTCTGGTTTTGAACATTTAACATCCCTGGTAGGTTTATACAGATTACTTATCTATGTGTATGTTTCAGGTAAAATGCTTGTCAGAATGGCAGATGTTGAAGCAGCCATTCAGGAAATGTTCCAGGCTCCTCATATCCAAGTAAGTCCAAAAGGAACACCCTGTGATGTAATTTCAACAGTCATTTTAGCTAGTGGGGACATATCTTGTTGATAACAAGATAGCAACAAGCTAACAACCAAGAGTCCACTCTCTTTTGATCTTCCCTTTTTTTGTCTTGCACTACTCTCAAGCCCAAACTAGTTGGTGTCCGCTTGCGGGGGTGGGTAGAGAGCGAATGTAAAAAATAGTTAAATTTCTCCTCTGCTTTTTTTTTTTAAAAGAAAAATATCAAACCACCAAGTGGGTTAGGCATAACCCCTATCCGTAAATATATAGCAAGAATTACAAGAAGGTGGATAAGACAACCTTCCAATGCAATATGAGAAATGATTGAAGTCATTTCTATAGGACGGGTACACAACTTTCAGGGATGAGAGCAGAAGCATTTTTGGCTTCCATAGTAGTGGGTGTCAATGAATGAACAGTACCACTAGTAGTAAATCTCCAATTCGTTGTGATTGGACAGTCAAAGTCTGTTGGAACTTTGGGGAAAGATGTCTAAATTGAGCCGGTGAAGAAGCTGATTGTGAAGAGGAAAGATGTACCTTGAGCTGGTGAAAAGGAAAGATGGCATCCTAGGGTGTGGCCTAGTGGTCAATGAAGTGGAAGGAGAACCATGAGGCCTCAAGTTCAAATCTCAGCGGAGACAAATAAATACTAGGTGATTTGTTCTTATTTGTTGTCTAAACCTTGGTGGATCATGTTACCTGTTACCTGTTGCTAGTGGGAGGTAGAGCAGGTATCCTGTGGAATTAGTCGACGTGCGTGCAAGTTGGTCCAGACACCACAGTTATTTGTAAAAAAGAGGTTTGATGGTGGTTTAGATTTGACCCATGTTGGTCGAGAATATCAGTTCCACTGGAGGTTGACGCAGGATAATTTATTTAGCTGATTCGTGGAGTTGTGGCTTTGAGCTGGGTTTTGAGAGATGGCAGTATTAATATGGGTATTGAACAGAAGGGCAGATTTTTCTATCTGGGTGGTTTAAGGCAATTCTGTTGGTTTTTTCATGGTCAAGATGATCTAAATTTTGGTACAGTGCTAGGAAGGCAGATGGATCAGGGGGGCTGGTGTTGGTCATCTAGGTGTTGGCCAAAGAGATCTATAGATAACAATATGGCATAGAGAGTTACCAAGAGAGGTCTGAGGTTGAAGCAAGTTACTGTTGCTATTGTCCCATCTGCTTCACCAAAAGTTTTCGGGTGTCCAAATTGGAGGTCTCCTAGGTTAAAATCCTATTAATTGCTAGAAAAATGGGAGTATTCTTGCATACATGTAAGTTTCGAAATGAATTTTACCAAGGACTTATACTGACCATCCCTTAGTACAAAATGGGAACTCCAATGATTTCTTAGTGAAATCATGTTAGGACTAGCTCTTGTTTTTCTCTATGGTTGATTCATAATGATGCGGCAACAAAGTGCTAGCTGATGTTTCACTGGCTATAAGGGGGAGAAGAGGAAGGATTTTGTTTTCATAGTGCTTGCAATATGTCTAATTATTTGTTTTGTGTAGGTGATGAGAAGCAGCTCCAAGCTGAGTAAAATTTTCTTGGCAGCTATGGTTTATGAGGGTCACAAGACGGGGATGAGCGAGACCACCTTTGACAAGGTAGTTTCCCGTCTTCTGCCTTTTGAAGTTTCACCTGCCTCTTGAGTGGCAACTGGCATCTATGATTTACTGATGTATCATATCTCTTGTAGTGAAATCATGCATCTTTTGTAGTGAAAAGAAAACACAAGTTATGATCGATTACTATTTTTCAATTAAAAGTCTGCCCGCTTTGATTCTACTCTTTCTTCTGGTTTGGTTTTTATGCACTTATATATAATCTTCTGGCCTATACATTAGCTTGGTTGTTGTTTAAGTTTGCTCCCTGAAATAATTTTCTCAATGCAGTTGGCAATAACTGTTTCCTGTCTCTGTACAAGCAATGGTGAAAAATTTCCAGGATGGGATATGCTTTTAAAAGTTGGGTAAGCCACAATATTCTTTAGCTTCCTGAAATTATCAAGCTATAAATTCTTAACCTTGGATTAATGAAGTCCCCAATCCTTGTTACTTTGTAGTATTTTTATTTATTTATTTATTTTTATTTTGTATATTGTGTGCGGCAGGTCTTGATTTCTTAGCATAAGTCTGGTAGGATAACCCCCATTTCCTAACCTTGACAGAGGCTTGCAGTGTTATCAAAAGCAAAAATGCTCTAAGGTCCGTTGGGGCTTTATGTGCAAATAAATCGTGGGCTTTAATGAAAAAAGGCGCTAAGGGAGAAAAAAATACAAATATATATATATATATATATATATATATTTAGTCTAAGACCAATAATTATAAGCATGAATGACACACATATGAACAAAGAAATTGATTTTATTTTTTTTACAATAAAGTGATATTTCAATTGTTTAGTATCGGCTCTTCAGAAGAGGCTCATTGGCAAGGAAAAGTATGACTTAGAATCTCGATGACGAGACTGAAGTGCACATTAAGCATGGTGGCACTCAACACGTTTTGAGCCTTGTTTTTCAGGGCTTAAGCGCAACTTTGACAACACTAGGCTGTCATCGTAACAAATTAGTTCTGTGTTTTGATATCCTGTTCTCATAATGTTGTGAAGTAGATGTAATTGTTGATATGGATAGCAAGTGGATACCAGTGAATGGTGACTGGAAATCAATGTTGCTTGGACTCTTCAAAAATGTCGGCACGTGTGTGGAAATTCTTGTTCACTTTGTTAATTATCCTTCATTTATTTTGTTTGGTGGCAGATGCAAGCTTGGTGAATGCAGAATACTTCTATGTGAACCTGGAGTGAAGCATAAACTGCAAAAGTTACAGCTCAATTTCCCAAGGTAAGTTTCTTTATTATTCCTCAGCTGTATGTGAATTCAAACCTTATAACTGAATTTTCTCTTTTAACTAAAATGCCGGTGTAGAATCTAATCCCAAATAATCAAATTTACATAATCATGTGTGCCCAAAGAGGTCGTAACAATAACAACTTTTTAATGATAAGACAACAACTACGCCTCAGCTCCAAACAAGTTGGGGTAACTTTTTTATGATACTCTCAAAAATCCATCGGTCAAGATATTTAGAAAGAAACTCATCCTTTTGACGAATGGGATTTCTAACTGGTTAATTTGTTCATCCATGCTTTTCCTTGTTTAGCGAAAGTGCCGCTAAGTTGGATTGGGGTTCATCAGCATTATTAAGCGTTGAATTGTGTGACCTGACATTAAAATGCTTTTCTTTATAAGGAACCCTACTTGTGGTTTTCAGCGCGTGCCTGATTCTTCTTTGGGGGCTTAAGCATTTTGGTTATATATGATTACAAGACTTGAATTCAAGATTTTAATTGTGTGAATCATCTTACGAAAGCTTATACTTCTGTTCATCAGCATTATTAAGCGTTGAATTGTGTGACCCGCCATTAAAATGCTTTTAAGTAGAAGGAATAACCCTACTTATGGTTTTCAGCCGCATGCCTGATTCTTCTTTTGGGGCTTAAGCATTTTGGTTATATATGATTTACAAGACTTGAATTCAAGATCTTAATTGTGTGAATCATCTTACGAAAGCTTATACTTCTGTTTATATACTACAATCTTGAACATTAAGACCATGGATGGTTTTTTTGTTAGGAAAGAAATGTTTCGGAGAGGATACGAAGGATGAATAACTTGTTGCTCTTTCCATAGATCATATGTTTGAAGTAAAACTCTGTCATTCTACTAATGATCTTATATATATTTTGAAGTGTTGGTAGTTTAAAGTACATCATATAAACTCTTGAATTATTGGCTTTCTGAAGAGATTATTGTGTATTGTTGTAAATACCCATGTTTTATTTGTTTTAATTCGTCAATACTAATACTCTTAAGTAGTTCAGGCTTATTAGGATGAAAACCTTCACTTAGAGTTTCTAAAATGAAGAGAGTTTTACTTCACCTTCCGACCTTTCAGCACTTGGCAAGTGTCAGACTCTTGCAATGGTTGCTTTTGTCCTGATTCGTTGCGTTTTTGTTGCAGTGATGATGTTTCATTTGCCCTTAAAGACAGCAAGGAGTTGTCGTGGTTGGCTCGGTATTTATAACTCATGAAACACCCATGAGTGTGGCTTAGAAGTCAGTGATGTTGAAAAACACTAGGCGATTTCTTTTCACAGTCCAAGCGTAGCATATATCAGTTGAGATGCACACGAGCTGGTAAGGACACCATGGTTAAAAGAAAAGTATCTCTGACTTGTGGATGTTTGAGTTTGATTGCTATCTTTTTCCTTCATTGGTTTCATATCCTTGTTCCCAATCAAGATTCTTCACAAGAACAATCCTGTACTTTCTTGTTATCTATGAACTTGTTAACATTATTTTACTTTAATGTATACAGCCGATTTCGGCGTTGTGATTAATGAAACTGTTTACCTGATCTAAAAAAAGAAAATTTCATTGTGTTACTCTTGTCATTTTTTGAGAAGCGTAATGATAGCTTACTTTTGAAAAATAGCCATTGTCACGGAGTTTCAAATTCCACGAGGCGAAAACTAATGTCTTGGTGGAATTTGAGACTTATTATGATTGTATTTCAATTATAAGGACTAAAAAGTGGTTATTTGCTAGAGTTGTTAATACAATGCTAAATAAGTCACATAATAAATGCTCTCAACTTGATTGATTGTAAGTTGTAACCAATATTTTTCATATCTATGTCATTCACAAGATAAAAGCAACTAAACGAAAAAAAAAAAAAGTGGGTGATGTGTATATAATTATTCCTTACTTTGAGAAGAAAAAAAAGTTGTTTTCAATAAACCCTCGGTGCAGACCATCATAGTAGGCCAGTTTTGGGTTGGGTTGTCATCACATTCTGTTAACTAATACATAGAATTCTTGTTGTCAATATTTGGAATGCTTTTGAATTTTATGGAGTTGGATCAAAATGTTATATAATTAACATAATAAAATTGTTATCACTTGCGGGGATAGCTCAGTTGGGAGAGCGTCAGACTGAAGATCTGAAGGTCACGTGTTCGATCCACGTTCACCACATTTTTTTTTCCAAATTTATGATCCGACTAAACCAAATTCATCCCGTTGTGTCCAAATTTATGATCCGACTAAACCAAATTCATCCCTTGTGTAAGGCGGGCTAAGAAGAGAGACAAACGCTTCTTGTGTGAGGTTTTTCTAATCTTATGACTCAAAATCCGAAATCTTTCTAATTAATGATAAAGGTAATTTCATCCATCCCACCCTACTTCTAGTCGGTTGTACACTATGTTTTCCGTTTAGATTATCCTAATAAAAACCTTAAATTATGTTTAAAGGCCTTTTTAATCATTTTGCTTTGCTCATATGATTTTTATTTTTAAAAAAAAACTCGAAATTAATGAAAAGTTGATCAAACTTGCCACATTGATTATGGTGTTTCAAAAGCTAATTAAGCTTGAAAACTTATCTTACCTACCACTTTCCTCTTCTTCTTTTTTTTCTTTCACTTGCCGTTTGATATCTATATATGTTGAAGTCTTACTAATTACTTTAAATTTGTACAGTGTAAGGCTCATTCAAAGGCTCCCATCATGATTTTTTCATATTCTAGGCTTTGTATCCAAAAACTCTAATTAAAAAGCGGAGAAATCTTATTCATTCGAACACTATTTTTATTTTAGAAAATCAAACTTTTGTATAAAACAAACACCAAACACTAGTGGTCAAGTGGTAAAATAGTATCCTGCCATAATATTATGTGATTTATTCCTTAAATAGAAAACAAGGTAATTATTTAATTAAAGAGGAGTAAATTAAAATTCTAGCAATAACCTCAAACTCTCTCTCAAAAAAAAAAAACTCTCCAACCCCCAAAAGCCTAGAGAAAAAGAACAAAATACAATTATAGTATCTATATATTTTTTCCCAATTGTATACATCAATTAATATAACTTATATACTAATAATAATGTTTCTCTTTCAAAATTTCACACTACTTCAACTGTCGTTATTAGATGTAAACTAGGGAAATTTTCCAACAAATCGACCGTGAGCATGGAGGCCCTCGGCCGTGGAGGCGGCCGGCTAGAATACTCATCCATAGAGGACGAGTATGTTAACTTGGCCACCTCCACACGTTTGCGGGTTTTAAGCCATTTTGCTTGCATGTATTTTTGTTTACGCCACGGCCCAATGTGCATTTTCTTGTCCTTCATACATTTCTTGGCTGCCGCGCACAAAATCTTGATCAATGATAGCAATCTTTCGATTTTTCCAATAAATACTTCTGGTAAATTTTTTACTAATCGGTTGTATTCTTCACATCCTCGTGCCATTTCAAATTCGGCACGAAAATTTAGCTCTATGATAACTCTTACTTCTCCCTTTTTAGGATTTGATGAGTCAATCACATCTATAAATGTATGTTCACCTGTATAACATGCATATGGTTAATAAGATCGTTAAAGTTATCCAAGATTTAATATATATTTCATAAAAAATAATATTTGACTGAATAAAAAAAAATGTGTCTGAAAAGTACTTGTCATAAAATTTGTCCTTGGTGGATAGACACAAATTAAACAAGTCATTTTCCAGCTGTATTAGAAATATCAAAACTATGTAATTGGTTCATTGCCATACATTAAAAGAGATTTTTATATGGATGTCATTCTCAGTTATATAATTATTTATTTTAATATATAGTAAGTTAAAGGCTCTAGATGTAAATATAAAGTTGTCATTTTATACACTATTATTAAAAGATTTTAATAAGTTATCATTTCATCTTCATCAAACATCAAGATCTTCGTGAATTCTTGTATTATTGATAGGTTAAATCGATCTTCAAGGTTTAATAAAAGATCGCTCTTCTTTCCAATCATATTAAAGGAAAATATAAATAAATTAAAGTTCCGTTACGAAGAGGTATTTATATTTAATTAGTGTTGCTTCATAGCTTTGAAATAAGCCGTATATAATTTGTTATAATAGGTTTTATTTAAATTAAGTACATTGATAGTGTAAGAAATTTTCACGTGATCGAGTCATCTTTACATTTTATAACAAATTACTTATCTTATTTTTAAGATTATAAATCTCACATTTTAAGGATGCTGACATATAGATATACTTTCACTAACTATATAAAGTTTCTACATATTAACAAATGAATATATAAATTTAAGCTTAAATTTCATTACTTCATCCGTATATATAACTTAAACTCTTTACTAATTATTTATGTTTTTAAAAAAAAGAAAAAAGTTACCTGATGGAATATCTGGAGAGTTCTTCCATTTCGACTTGCAAATTGCAGAGTTGAACCCTGCAATTTGCAGACGGCTGCAAACCTCCTTCATGAGGCAGGTTTCGCAACCGTCATCCGGCGTTCTCCGGCAACTACATATAATTCCATCTCCTTCTTTTATTGCCTCCTTTGTAATGCTTCGGATTTGTGATTCTAAGGAAGTAGTCCGATATAGTACACCCTGACGAAATAAAAATATTTACATAATCAAATTACTAAAAATATAATTACAAATAACTTTATTTAATAACATAAATTGTATCTTATAAAATTACACCAATTAGGTAACAAAATCAGTATAAAATCATCACATAATAATAGGACTTTAAGTTATATGCACGAAAAATATAAAGAATCTTTATACTATCGGTTCAATTTAGCCGACAAATTATTATTCTATTTTTCGTAGTAATCAAGCTTTCCTATTATTGAAAACAACTTAAATAATTTAAAAAGGAGTAATTAGCTACGAAAAAAATTAATTAATGAAATGGCCGTTAAGTAATTAATTATCGGATATGAGAAATGCAAGGAAATGAAGACTATTTTTAATCAAAGAGAGCAAAACTAGGAAATAGAAAAAAATTCAAAACAAGACCCTTTATAATATTTCTAATTTGATTCTAGAGTCTCGGAGCAACATTAAAGTTTATCTCTACGTGATTATAGGTTACGAGCTTCAACCGTGATATATAGCAATTACAAACACTACATTAAAGCAGACTTTTCACATCACACATTCTACTGATTAATGTGCGGGATTCTTTGCGCCCCTTGTTAATTTGTGATTTAAAAATTTATTTTAAAAAAATAATTGAATATTTAAAATTACTTACTTGTAAAAGTTGAAGTTGAGTTTCCCAAAATTGATTATCTTCAACATTTTCAGACTCATCTTTTTCTTCGTCTTCATCATCATCATCATTCTCATTTTTGTCACAAAAATCGAGATGGATACTTTTCAATGATTCGTCATTGAGAAAACCAAAAATAGTATCGGAAATATTTATCGATGCGGGGTCGCCGGAAAATGTCACTATTTCCGACTGATCGCACGTTAAAATCCGATGACTCATTGTTCTTCTAGCCATAACTCTAACCATAATATTACCCTAATTCTCTAAATGGAGCTAAATATATATATAAGAATAAGAAGCTTATAAATTTGTAATGTGACTAAATTTAATTTGGGAAATGGCTTTATATAGTTACCAAGAATTTTGGGGGGAAAATAAAAATTAAGTGGACAAAACAGCAAGGATCCACGTCAGTCCATGTCTACTATTTTTATCTTCTTTTTTTTCCTAAAATATTTCACCTAGTTTAGTATTGTCCTCCTTCTGGTTTTTAAATGCAATTTATCGACGAACGAAATTCAATTAAACTCAATGATAGGGTTATAAAGATCGAAAAAGGGTTAATCCGGCATCTTTTATCAAAAATTTATGTATAAGTGTGTATGGATCAAAGGATGTATAAAGGTTTCATGTTGTCGGATGAAGAGTGCAAAGGCAAAAAGGAGCTTGACAGGAAGACTCAAGAATTTAGTAGGAACAAAAGTCAGTCTTAGTGATTCAACTGGGTCAAATGGTAGGATTATCGTTCAATGAATAAAATTAGAGATGACAAATTGATCTTCCCCAAAAGATCACTCGCATCGACGAAAAAGTTTGGCACCTAGCTAGCTGAAGTATTTTTTACGAGTGGTAGATACTCATTTTTTTTAACTTTATCAAAATATTATCCACACGCCCGCTATCTAAATTATCAATTCAATTTTATTATATTGAATGTAAAAAATACATCGTAAAATAAAGATTATTTCCTTTCCTTTCCTTTCTCATCAGAGTTGGGCCATAAAGCTTATTTATTGAAAAAGTCAAAGTTAGGGGTAAGCGTACGAGATTGATCGAACTCCAAAAAGATATTATTAGCATGTCGTAGATTTGGTCAAGTACAGTAATTAGTTATTAAAACAAAACTGACAGTATAAAAAATATTGTGGGATCAAAAATTCAAATTGCGTCCTATCTTTAACTAATGAAAAAATATATGTTCTTGATTTTTTTCACATGTATCCAAAAGAGAAGGTTCATCTTGTTTAACCACCTAACTATTTCATTTATATAACCACCCGACATTCAATATTTATTGATTCGATAAATTTGAATTAACGTCATGTAAGATTATTAACGAAAGACGTCTCTATATTGAAATTTCATTCAACCGTTTCGTTCACAATTTTCCCACCTAACATCAAATTGTGGGATACCCTACAAAGAGATAAATTAGGTTCTTAGTAGGGTTTTTGATAATTGATATGGGAATCTTCTTTACACCATATATATGCGGCATCAACCCAATGGTTTTTTTTGCTTTTAAACATATTGACGAAATTACCCATGGATAAAACAGAAATCTAGAGTGATAAGAGGAGGCATTATTGGAATTTTAAGTTCACAATTATTTTTTCCTAGTCATACAAGATTAGATTGATGAATAATTAAAGATAAAATTAGGTATAAATAAAGAATATGCCAAGATCTATCATTTTAATAATTCATTGTCCTGTCTTATATCCTTGTATAATTAGTCTTTAACTACTTTTATCCACTCCTTTTCAAATAATTTAATCATGCAATAATATCACATCATAATTATAAAAATATCTTTATTTTGCTGTAGCCTAATAATGATATGAATTAATGATTCGACAAAATGAGTATGAAAATAACAAAGTAATACACAAGAACCGATTTAGTATCGTTTCTGTCTGCCGGTCTACGATAACTTTGGAGACACATGAAAGAAAACTAGTGATTTTAGTATCCATAAATATTTGATTGATATGAATGACAAATTAATAATTAATCTCTACATAAGTCTATGAGGTGATAGTTTACGTAGAACTTAATTTGAGTGAGAGATTGTTGAGTAAGCGGACGATATCTCGCATTAGTTGGTCTTGGAAATTAAGGGGTTGTGAGATAGTTGGTTTGGAGGTGAGTTATACATGTATTAAATTCAATATAAATAATATCATGTTTGATAATTGATAATTATGAGGTAATTAGTTGTTCATATATAAAATTAATATGGTGTTTGATTTGCGATTCAGAAACCCGCATAATTAATAAATATATATGTTGCGAGAGAATTTATTTGTATTATTTTATGCAGGATATATAGAAAATGAAATAATTAATAATCGTATAACTAAATAACTAATACATGAATAACTAACTCATGTGTAAGTTATAACTAATACCTAAATAAAATAATATATAAATTTTCTCATAATTAATTTGTACATTACTACTATACATGTATAATATTAATCAACTATCAAATGACCCCTCACTATGTGTCATCCATAAGATACATTGACACTCTAAAGAGTACATATAGAACTTTTTAAAGAAAATCGTGCAATTTTTTTTCTTGGAACAGACAATATCACAATATTGATAAGAGTATTTTCGAACTTTGCCAAATTGGTCATATTAAGAAAATAATTTTAAGATTAAATTAGTACTTACAAATTATTCATGTGACTAAATATAATATATGAAAATTTAGAGCTGGCAGATTAGGAAGCCCATTTGCGTCTGCTGATCGCCGCAGCTTCCAGCTAAAAAGTACAATAATTTAGCGCGGAGGTAGAGTGTTAGCTACTGATTTATTTGAATATGTTAATTTGATTCGAATGTTATATACATATATTAAAAATTCATCGAATAAAATACAACTAATCACTCCCTCCGTTCAATAATAGCTGTCCACTAACTATTTTTAGAATGTTCAACGATACTTGTCCACTTTATAAAATCAATAAATAATTTTACATTTAGTTCCTAACTTATCCTTATTATTAATTATAGTCATCATATTACATTTTTCAAGAAAAATTAGTACTAATTTTAAATTAGGGTCAAGTGAACTCAATAAACGTTTGTAAGTTAGCATTCCATTTTTAATTTCCTTCTCCTTTTTGGCTATATGACTTTGTGACTAGAGTAATTTAATTTGAGTTATTTCTTAATTCAAAACAAATACAAATGATTTTGATAAATTATTTTTTATAATTGAATGACCATACAAGTTATCTATTTATTTATATAACAAAATATGCTACAAAATAACATATTTTATGTAATCTCATATATGGGCAGGGGTCTGAAAGGAATAAAATATACACAAATATTTTTTTTCAATCTTGTGAAGATAGAGAATCTGTTTCTAAATTATAAAATATACGTTTATTACTTCATCATTATTGTGTTTGCAACTTATATGAAAGTGCATTGTAAGTTTCGAGTAGTCGCGGTCCTACAATTATCTTAATTAATTTGATAATATCGACTATAAACAAATATATATTCTCAACACCAATGACTTTGGGCGTGTTCAAGGAAGATGGTTTGCGAAAGAAAATATTTTCTTGAAAAATAAATAGATTTCAAATTTATTTTTATGTTTGATACATATGTAAAAAATATAATCTGAAAAGTATGTATATATAATCTAAACAAATATAATATGCGGGATAGGAGTGTGGATGATGGGGATGGGAGCTACAGGGTGTGGGGGTAGGGGATGATGGGTGGGAGAACACAACAATGTAGAATGTCGCTTGTAGAATTTATTTTCCCGATTAGTTTCACTAAGGAAGTCATTGTCGAAACAACTTATTGAAAATATTTTTCCAAAAACTACCAACAAATTATGAGAAAATTGAAAAATATTTTCCTCCACACCAAACACAACCTACATAAGCAAATAAGTAAAAAGATAAAACAAAAAGCATATAATTTCATATACATAAATCTCTTAGTGTTAAGTGCTAATTACATTATTTGCCTACTCTTTTTCAAATTATAAAAATCCCTTAAAATTTATGAATTTCGGATACATCACTGGACTTCCGAATACATCAGTAGACATCCGGATACATGGGCGAAAGATGTATCAAAGAGGGGAGGGATGTATCAAATAGGGGATATGACATCTGAATACATAGGGGACGTATGTATCAGAGAGGAGAAGAATGTATCAAGAGGGATAGAGATGTATCCGAGAGGGATATGGATGTATTAGCAAGAAGGAAGTGATGTATCCCACAAGGGGATTTTTTATTTTTTAAAAAAATGATCTGAAATTTTAGAGATTATGATAAAAGAAAATGTGTATTTTGATAATTTTTCTTATAATTTTCTGTAATAGTTGACTTCAAATAGTAAGTTTATGAAGTTAAAATGGGATTAACTTTGTATGTTAATGTATCAAGAAAATGTAATTTAATCCTAAATCAATATAATTCTCGAGAAAAATGAAGTTAATCGATCCTAATTTCATCGTAAAAATCATGATTTGAGAATTGTTCAAAACGTTATATAGAATTTCAGAACGTATTATGGTTCTTAATTAGAAGATCGTTTTGGGCCTTTTCTCTTCGGTAACATTTTATGGGCCGTTTGCTCTTTTGGGCCCATTAGCAGATTCATGGACTATGAATTACATGCATGTTCTTATTTCCCACTTAATCTCACATAATATAAATACTTAATTTTGTATAACTTAAATTATGCTAATATTGCCATAATCCAACAAGTCATTGCTAAAACAGTGAGGCAAATATATGAATGACACTTGTAGTCTATTAGTAGAAATTTTTATGGTGTAATTACGATTTTTCATTAAGGAGATGAATCGAAGTGATTATGGAGAAAAAATATTTGAAATTCTTTAGCTCCTAAATAAAAATCTCTGATCTAATTTAATGGAGTAATCTTTTATGAAGAAACTTTACCTATAGACTTATCTATTTGCTGTGAATGAATTAATAAGTCGAGTTCATTGGACTTCATACGTTGCATACTTAAATAAAAATGATTCACCAAGCTAAGGATTTGTTAAGATGATTGAAATTATCCGTTCTTTTGAATTAAATTTCAAGTCTAAGCAATCTAATTAATTAGAATCATTAGACTTTGAATACCAAATACTTTTGAATAAATAAATTTGTCAAGCGATATTATCACTACAAGAAAAATAACTTTTAGCGATAGGAAATTTGGTCGCTAAAGGTCCTATACCGGTCGTTATTAAGCTATAACGACGGAAAAAAAATGGTCGTTACCGGTCGCTAAAAGCTCCGTCGTTAAAAACCTTTAGCGACAACAAGAAATCCAGTCGTTATATATATGTTTAGCGATCAACATTTCCTTTCGTGAAATAACATTCCGATCGTTATATATATGCTTAGCGACAAACATTTCCTTTCGTGAACTATCATTCCTGTCGTTACTAACATTTTTTACAATAGTAAAACTGTTCAATCTTAGTTCTTTTAGTGAAAGAAATTACATTCTCTAATTGTCGGTATTCTTTCAAACCAAAATCCAATTAATATATGATTATTATAATAAAAATGTATAAAAATAAACCAAAAACTTACAAAAAAAATATCAGAATTCATATAAAATTTCATAAATTACAAAAAACAAAATCATAACATTATTAAAAACACATCGATCAAATTTATGACTGTTGACACCTAATTTTGACCCTCCACAATATAAATTAATCATCGAGCTTCTTCAATTTCAAATGATTTAAAATAAATAATTTTGTAAAAAATATAAATAATAAAAAAATATAGCTTGCAAATTAGTTTAAATGGTTTCATCAATTTTTATAATTTTTAATATATATGTTTTATATAATTAATGCATTTTATGAATATTCAAAAATCATCTCAAAAAGATTTATATTTTAAATATTTTATTAGTGATGGTTATAATTTTGAGTTAATGGGTTTTATGAAATTCAAAATACTTTCAAGTTATTTAAAAAAAAAAAGTAATTTATCATTTTTAATTATAAAAATGTATATTTTTACAATCAAGTTATTTTATAAATATTTGAAAATCGCCACAAAAGATTTTACATTTTAGTTAAATATTTTATTAATTTACTTTAAATTATAGTTATAATTTCGAGTTAATTAATGTTGTAATTGAATTAGTTAGTTTATTATTAAGTTAATTATTTTTTATTTCGTTAAAATTAAGAAGCTCATTAATTAATTTATATTAACTCATCTTGTTTAAATTTTAGCCGAATTCACCAATTAAATTCTATTGGGCTATAGTTGAAATCCATTATTTAATAACAAATTTTAGTCAATTATTTATCCCATCTTTTAAGAATAATTTTGGGCCATTTCCTAAAGGCCCAATTCTAATTCCCTATACAACAAATAACTCCAGCCCATTCCAAACAACAACTCAACAATAATTCCAATTCAATACCCCTTTTCCAGCAACACCCACAACCAACCGACCCGACTTCACTTCTTCTTTTCCCTTACGCCTACCACCCAACAGCCGCAATAACATACCAACGATACCCCACCCCATGCTTGCCTTTGTCTTCTTCACGCTAAATCAACCCGGAAATCGCGTCTCCTACCCTGCAAGAATCCATACCCTGCAGACCCATCACCCTCACGTCTCCTTTCCCCCATTTTAAGGGATTTTCAAAAAAATTCTACTGTTATCTTGAAAAGGGGCAGAGGAGTCCGAATTTCAAAATGGGAAATTTCATCCGTTTTCCCCCCCAATTGGTCCTAGATTTCCTCTATATAAACCACCCTTTACCCATCGGTGGGAGGGGCGGGCAGAGGGGAGGTTTTCTTTCAAGTTTGGATTTAAGGCTAAAGTCATTTTTTTACCTTTGAAGAATATTGTACTTAGCTTTCTAATTCTAAGTTTCGAGAAGATCCCGCTCAGATTTTCTTAGCTTGTCATTCGTATTCGAATTTTGTGGTAGAAGAATCACTGCTCTCAAGCTCGTTGCCGTCTCGAGTTCGCTGCACCGGAAAAGGTAATGTCTTAATCTTATGTTTCGTTTCCTCTCGATTGATATGTGGTTGACTTTGTTTCCGTTCAATTAGTCCTTCTCTTTAGGATGTCATGTGTTGATTAATAAGTTGTTGTGTATCTTGTTAGGGCAGGAATGCTAAGAGTGTTGTATTCTGTATTTGTTGTTAGATTGCAATAACAAATTCTTATTTTTGTTTGTTAGTCGCCTGTTTCGTAGAATCCGTTTTGCCTATGATTTTTTTTTTTTTTTTAATGTTTAAAGCTTACCTAATACACCCTAGTTTCGGTTTTGGCCCTTGATTCTTGTTGCTCTGTTCATATGGAATTTCAGGATTCAACTGTAGTTGTTTCACATTGTTCCAACTTTTGTGCTAATGTGATTAAATAGTCGGTTGGCAGTAACTATCTTATTTGATTCAAAGTTGTTTAAATTTTATTTCATTCCGTAATGATCATTTTTCCCCCACTATTTCGGGACTATTATATGTTAGAGAGGTAGCTTGTTTATAAGCATTATTTTGTTCTATGTTAGCACGATTTATCACTGCCTATCTTTGAGGTTTTGGTTATTTCTTGACTTCCGTGTTTACATTTGTTGCTACCGGAAGATCTCAAAAATAAAATAAAAATGCCTATTCCAATGTTTTTTTTTTGTGTTAAAATCTAGTGTTGGTTACTATGTCTAGGGGTTTGTTTATTTTATTTCTTTTGGCCTAGTCTTGTTGGTTTTTCTCCAGTGGCAATATTGGTTCATTGATAAATTTACATTTTTGTTAGAATAATTGTATTGGTATAACTTCAAGTTTATTGACCATGTTTGAGATTAATATACTTCATTTGATATTGTTTGAAATAATTGAGTTATGTGGTAATGAAGTTGATGACAACAGTGGTGTGTTGCCACTATCCTTGTATTTTCAATCGAATTGTTATGATCCTTACTTATATGTCTTTCTTTTTGTTGCAGGTGAATCCCTTCCGAGTCCATGATGGACTTCTCTTCCTAGCATCCTCGAGTTGATCCACAAAGGCTCAATTTATTTATTTTTCTTCATAGTCCGAGTCAGCCGGGCAAAGAAAACTGAAGCACAAGGCTGGAAAACAGAAAACACGGATATTTAGAGCCGAACAATGAGTCGTATACATGCTGTATACACAAGTATACATTGATATACATGCCCAAAACGAAAAAACACAGGGCGGAGGTGAAACACAGGTGTTTGGAAGCAAGAGATACATGAAAGGAGCTGATATATACCCTCATATACACTAATATACATCAGATGTATACAAAAACGGGATTGGGTTAAAACCCAAAAAATTTCAGCGAATTTGGCCCAAAAGGAGGCCCAAATTCAATTTCTCCCTTACTCTTTAATTATTTAATTGTGATTATTTATTGTTTGTTGTTTAACTCTAACTTTATAATTTTTTAATTAATTTAATTAAATTCCCCAAAAGATGAATCATATTCTTTATGTTAGTTTCTTTTAAAATAATTCATTTTATCAACTCTTAACTACTTATTCAAATAGTTTTAGTCAAAACTTCCAGTTATCTTTAAATAGATTAAAATGATTTCTTGGTTTATCTACTAAGTTGGTTCGAATTATTATTTCTAAAGAAACAAAAATGACGTAAACAAATTCTAATTAATCTAGTTTTATTAATATTCTAATCACTTGTATGTCGAGTCAAATGGTTCAATTAAGATCCCATTTTTCCAAAAATGAAATAAAATAATATAATATAAAATGTGTCATTTATTCAATTATTTTTCGAAGTTAATCAAATATTATAAATTATTATTTTTTATGTTAAATCATTATTTTCTTAAAAATAGTCAAATATATTTTAGTCAAGTCTCTGGTCAACCGCATGTTAGCGGGCACTTCGAATGCTTAAACCCTTCTCGAAGTGTAAATTGAACCCCGAACCCTCTTTGGTATTTTCAAATGATTTTTTCTGTTTAAATCTTTGAAAATTATAAGTTTTCTTAATTTCTTTAAAAAATTAAGTGACGACTCTTTTCTAAGTATTTTTTCTTAAAATGTTTTATACTTAGAACATTCCAAAAAGTGATATTAATTTTTTTTTGTTTAAATTTATGTGATATAAATGGAATTTGAAGATCAGTCGATTCTTTATATGTTTTCTTAAAAATATATTTGAAGTTATTAAATTGTTGTGATTTATAGTATTTTTGCATTAGTTTTGAATAATATAGGTTACTCATGTTTCAATTCATGTGAATAATCGTAAATATTTTCAGTTGTTAATTTATTGTGAATTCTACAAATTTTGACGTTATTTTCAAATAGTACATGCTACTTATTCTATTCCAATTAGTCAACCAAATTTCTTATATGATTTAAAAATATTTTTAATTGCTAATTATTGTGATTTATAGCATCTTTTATGTAACTTTTAATAATATATAATTTGTTCAAATTCATATGACAATGAATAGATTTCAAGAGTCAACGCAATAAAAATTTAATTTTTTTAATAAGTTGTACCTCTAATATATTTTCTAGCTAAAATATACTCTCTCCGTCCACTTGTATTTGTCATGTTGCGCTTTTTGAAAGTCCATTTGACTAATTTT
>JAJOOR010007671.1:0-14488 GCA_036250505.1 Solanum acaule | reverse complement strand
CTTAAGGATTCTTTTCATATGAAAGATCTTGGTATTCTTACATACTTTTTGGGGTTAGAAGTTCATTATAATTCTTTAGGTGTGTTCTTGAACCAACACAAATATACTCAGGACTTGATTGCTTTGGCTGGTCTTCAAGAATCTTCCTCTGTAAATACTCCATTGGAATTGAATGTAAAGTACTGCAGTGCGGAAGGAGATCTTCTTCCTGATCCAACTTTGTATCGGCAATTAGTTGGGAGCCTAAATTATCTTACTATTACTCGGCCTGATATCTCTTTTGCAGTTCAACAAGTGAGTCAATTTATGCAGGCTCCACGCCATCTACATTTGGTGGCTGTCCGTCGCATCATTCGATATCTCTTGGGAACATCTACTTGTGGATTATTCTTTCCTAGTGGTTCTGAGATTCAGCTTAATGCATTTAGTGATTCTGATTGGGCTGGATGTCCTGATACTCGTCGCTTCGTCACGGGTTGGTGCATGTTTCTTGGAGATTCCTTGATATCTTGGAAGAGCAAAAAGCAAGATCTTGTATCAAAATCTTCCACCGAATCTGAATATCGAGCAATGCGAGATTGTTTGGCTTCATGGTTTACTTGTAGAAATTGGATTTCCTCAATCTAATCCCACTCCTCTCCATGCTGACTACACAAGTGCTATTCAGATTGCTACTAATCCAGTTTATCATGAAAGGACCAAACACATTGAAGTGGATTGTCATTATATCAGAGAAGCTGTAGATAAGAGAGTCATTACTCTTCCACATGTATCCAATGATCTTCAAATAGCTGATGTGTTTACTAAGTCTATGGCACGACAACGTCATCAGTTTCTGGTAGGCAAATTGATGCTTTTTGATCCACTGGCAACAATTTGAGGGGGGGTGTTAGCATGATTGGACAGATTCTAAATATCTGTACGTATCTATGTTATAACTCTAAATATTTGTCTAATGATGATAGGAGATAGCATAGATTAATGTAGCATATTTTCAGAGATATTACAATTAGGAATAGCATATATTTAGGGATATATAGCAGATTTTTAGGCATGTAAATCAGAATTTTTTCTATTTAATGGAAGAACTCTCATTTGAGAGAACTCATTCAGCAAAATTGACAAATGGGCCCGTCCCTCTACCCTTCTCCACTTAAATACCGGGCTTTGCTTTGCATGGTGTGGGGCTTGAACCTGCGACCTAAGCCACAAATCCTCCACCTTTTGCCACTCAAGCTAGGCCTTGGGGGCTCAAACATGTGAAATCTTTTTAATGAAGGGTGGTAGTGAGACTTGAACTCGGAATCTCTGCATGCTTCAGTAACATATTGTGTAGTGTGACCATCTTCTTAAAGCTTAATTTGTCAGTGAGAATAATCTTTTATTTGCTTACGTCTTTAACATCATTGAAAGTCCAAAAATTGTATAAAATTAATACAACCAGAAATTATGTATAAGAATAGTCAAAATCACATCTTTAACCAGTGATTTCTACAAAAAGAACATGTTTAACTCCAATGGTATATTTAACATGGTTTAGGCTGATTGTTTTGTCCAACTTGTACAAGGAACATACACTACTATCTAAATGACGTGTATGAAGCAGCATGTGCTTCACAGGTTGTATCTCTCTATCTGTGGGCTGTTATCATTTACACTCAAAAGAAGTATGAACGAGAATGATCATATTAACATGCGTCATCCCTTTATATTTGGGTTGTCGCTAATTTGAGTAGGCAAATGACCTGATCATGGTTTCCGAACCTATAATTTGCTTCGTTAACGTTAACCTTGTTAGACAGAACTCACTATTTGTACCAAATGACTTCTCCAACCCTGACATGTTGTCTGTTCCACTTTTAATGTTAACTTTCTGTGGACTATTGATGAATCAATCAAAATTTGGATCTCTTAAAATTATGTGATTTTTGTTGTTGAAATGTTATTGGCATCTGTTAACAGGAACTTCTTCCTCTGAGAAACATGGTAATTCTTCATTGTTGAATGATGGGTATTTACATCATAACCATAATAATATAGAAGGTTATGATGCTGCCGCTTCTTTTATTCTAGAAGAAAATGCATAATTAGTGTGAGCTTTTATCATATTGAAATGGAATAACTCACCACCATGAATTCTCAATGCAAGATATGGAAGTATATAAGGTGGATAAACTATTTGATCTTTCTGAGTTATATATCAGTAACTGGGGGTTAATTGGTGTCATAGTCTATGGCGCTACTCATTGCCAGAGACCCAGCTCCTTCATCATCATTCATGTTTGTGTTGAAATCATGGCAATATAACGTACTTGGGGTGGGTGGGGAGGGGAGAGAAAAATTTTGCTGCTCAAATGGTATGCATTTTATCTTTTGTTTTGTTTGTAGTGTTCCTCTAGTTGTTTTCCAGGTGGTATCTTCTTTTGTTCTCCTATTTATCCAGGATATAAAATTGAGGTATGATGTAGGTTGTAGATTCCATGGTTGTTGAGAGGGCACGTGGTGAGTCCCAAAGCATGTCAGGATCTCTTCAGTCACTTTGCTGGGGTTCTTCAGCATGTGGTGGAATTGTCAGTTCTTACTTTAGTGGATCCCTTGTGGAAGTTTATGGTGTGAGGTATGATATTGTTTCAGTCTGTTGAGATATTGTAGCCCATGTTAATCTGAGCAAAGTTAATGTTCGGTCAGTTAATTATGCATTGGTTCCTCCAGGTCTGTTTTTGGTGTAACAGCATTACTTCCACTGATAACATCTGCAGTATCTTTACTTGTGAAAGAGGAGCCTGTACATGGCCCAGCAAGGGGTTTCTCTTTAGGAAATGGATTCTTTGAGAGTTCAAAAAATAGCATTATCCAGTTATGGGGAGCTGTTAAGCAGCCTAATGTTTTTCTTCCCACGCTATTTATTTTCCTATTTCAGGCAACACCGCAGTCAGGTTCTGCTACATTTTTCTTCATGTATGCTCAATTTCAAGTCTCTTGTTCAGATTATTATTAAATGCAAGATGGAAATTTTTTAACTGAAGTTTGTTGATTGTAGAACCAATAAACTTGGTTTCACTCCAGAATTCTTAGGCCGCCTTAAGCTTGTTACTTCCGTTGCATCACTTATTGGTGTTGCGCTTTACAATGGTTTCTTAAAGAAAGTTCCTTTAAGGAAAATATTCCTTGTGACAACTATTATTGGTTCAGCTCTTGGGATGACACAGGTATCTGTCCCAGAATATCTTCTGTTTTATTGTGTCTTGCCTGTTGGCCCTTTCTGACAATTTAGATTGACTTATGTGTAATCGACGTGTTGATAGGTTCTGCTGGTAACCGGATTAAACCGGAAGTTTGGCATTAGTGATGAGTGGTTTTCAATTGGGGATTCCTTGATTCTATCTGTTCTTGGTCAGGTAATCCTCTGTCTTGGTTCTGTCTTTTACTGGCCTAGCTTTGGATTGCTTCTCAGATCGATTAACAATCTCTAGTTCTGTGATTCCCTTAATATACATAGAAAGAACATTCTGAATTTTGAACTCACTTTGTAATAAAAATATTTGCAGTTAATCACTTAAAAAAAGAAGTGCATTGAAAGAATATATAGCAATTGACAGGCTCATAACAGTCAACATGGAGCTGGAAAGAAACTCATTACAATTAACTAAAGAGGGTATTTGGCTGATAAAAAGTAAGATTGTGAAGGAACTCTTCTTCTATTTATTAAAAGATCAAAGTAGTAGACTGTAAAGCAGTTTGGAATTTCGCATGTCTATAGATAGCGAGAATTCTTCTCAGCAACAGATTCCAGTTAAGAACTGTAGGACTGGAATTCAGCAATAGATTCTAGTTAAGAACTACAATACTGGGCTGAAAAACTAATTATCTTATTAATAATAGTGTTGCACATAAGTCTCAGGTTCAATCCCCATCGGGGATAGAAAACACTAGGTGATTCTTCCCATCTGTCCTAGCCTTGGTGGATAGAGTTACTTGGTACCTGTTGCTAGTGGTAGATAGCACGTATCCCGTGGAATTAGTTGAGGTGCCCGAAAGCTGGCCCGGACACCACAGTCATAAAATAAAAATAAAAATAGTGTTGCACATAAAGATGTAGGGAAGTAGCCATCGCTTTAGATCCAGGTGTGTTGTGACACTATCAATTCTAGCTGAAGAAATTACTTGTACCAGGTGTTTACATTATACCAGTGGATGCACATGTGTTTGAATATATACAATTATCACTTAGCCATGATTCATTAATATATAGTTTCACTTCGTTAAATCACTTAGCCATGGTAACTTGTATTGGTTTGGTGTAAACACCCTGTGCAAATAAGTATTTATGTTCTGGCCTTTCTTTTTTCTGTTTTTAGCTATTTTTAGTTAACCTCTTATAGCTATTTTCTTTTTCATACTTTCATTATCTTTTATTTGGACCTTTGCATTAATTAAGAATCTAGTCTAGATTCAAAGTGTTGGCGAAATTGATTAATAGTCTTACCTTAATTAAGAGGCAGGCTACATAGGTTAGGGACTGTTAGTTAAATGTTGAAGGATACACCTATATCACTTTGTTGGTACTTGAAATGTTACCCAAAAGTTCCAACTTTGTAAGATCACCACATGGTTGTCCTAAGAAATTTACCCTTTTTAATGTAATGCCAACTTTCGGGAAGTAATTCTCGAGTTCTACAAAGGCAGAAAAAGACGGAATCTCTAAATTTTGTTGAGGAAATCAGATTGATCAGTAGGTTTTGATTCTTATGAGACTAGAGGATATTGGTACCCTTTGCCTGGATTGTCTAACTTATACTTTTTTTCAGGCTTTCTTTATGCCTGTTCTTGTATTGGCTGCAAGAATATCTCCACTGGGAATGGAGGCTACTTTCTTTGCCACCCTTATGTCCATAGCCAATGGGGGAGGTACCCTTGGGGGTCTACTTGGTGCAGGTCTAACTCACATCCTTGGTGTCACCAAGGACAAATTTGATAACTTGGCTCTCCTTATAATTATCTGCAATCTCAGCTCCCTACTGCCTTTACCACTACTTGGCCTTCTTCCTCGAGATGAACCTGATTCAGACGAGAATACTGATATCGAGATGACACCGTATTAAATTCCTGCCTTCTCTGCATATAACATGATGACATGAAATTACTTATGTGGCCTCAGACATGGTTGATCGTTTTAACTGCAGCTTTTCAAGATACCAGTGGGAGAGGTTTTTTACTCAGTAGGTGAGAACTCACTTATGTATTTACTCACGATCTCAAGACATCACGACACAAAAATGTAGAGATTAGTAATATTTACTAGTACTAGTTTTTAAGCTAACACACATACAGTAGTCCTATATATTTTTACATCAATTCTCTCAATTAAATTTTAGTTGTAATTGTTTGTAAATGGATCAATATGATTTTGAACGTGGAATTGATGTCAGGTTAATAATATTTTTACCCTGAATTCACCAATTTTACCAAAAAAGTGGGGACATGTAAAATTATTTTACTTTCTTTCGACCCTTAAATAAGAATTGTGGGGAAGGGGAGGGTAGTAGCATTCGATGGAACTGGTGAACTACACTTATTTTTGGATAGATGTGTGGATAGAGGGTTTGTGGTACCTACTGCCCACCCTTCCTTATCTCCTTTGAGAATTATGTGAATGAGTAGTGGGCTCGTAGCTTCAATTTACAAAATCAAGGTTGTTGCCTTGCTGAGAAGATAACTATATGCTATTGTTATTTCTTTCACTATTGAGATGGACCTTCTTACCACTACTTCTGCATGTAGCTATTATTTTGTTGTGTTTCCGTCTCTAAAGCTAGCTCGTCCTCCTCTTTTTCTTTATGATAGAATCCCCTTGATCCTTTTTACATAACATTCTTGATTGCCTCTAGTTCGATAAGAATTCACTCTTTCTAACTTTTTTTGGGATTGAATTTTGTAGGACTCTACAAGATGAATCCAATTTTAGCAAGTGTTCTTAGAGGTTACTTTATGATAGATTTTCTCTTTAAAGGGTAATATATATTCTTTTGAAAAAGCATCTCGAATATCTCATAACTCTTGGGATATTCATCAAGAGATAATGATTGGACTATTCTTACTTCAAGAAGATCCACAATCCTCTTTACATGGAGATCAAATAAATCACGAGGTTCAAATCATTCTACATTCGAGAAGGATCAGAAAGGAAAAAATTATACTCATTCAGTTTATTAATAAAATATTTCCATTTCTTCATATTTTTCATACATTAAAATTTGTTGAGAACACCCTGAACAGTTTTTAATATTGTTTCAGAAAATTGACACGAAGTAAATAATTAAGTTCACAATCACTAGGGAAACATATAAGAACTAATTGCTTAGTGCAACTAGTGAAGAAACCTAGCCCAAATGGCATAATCATAAATGTGCACTTTTAACATGACCTATTTCATATTTAAGACCTCCAATTTTGAGTGTGCACAAGTAAACACTTAAACTTGTATAAATTTTAACTAGTAGACACATGAGTCTTATTTAGCATAATACATGTAGGACACAAATTATCATGTAGGATGCATGTAGGACATGTGTATATATTTGTTCAATTTTATACAAAGTTTAAAAATTCACTTGTGCACAGTGCACACCTAAAGTTGAAGAATATAAATATGAATTAAAGACAAATTAAAAAGCATATTTATGTATTATACCTCGCTCCTAGTTGACGCGACACTTGTCACTAATTAATGCACCAATTTTCGGAGGTTTGGATTGTTTGTTGAGTGTTTGATCGACTATTTGCGTGTTTAGGTTGTTGTTTGTTTGTTGCAATCGACGTATTGTGTGTGGTAACAATGAAATCTGCATTGCATTTTTCATATTTTTTTCAAGGGTATTCCGACAGGTCTGTCATTGAGAATTTAAAAAAAGAATTTTAGGTCGAAAATAAAAAAAAAATATTTTCAGTATTTATTACTTTCCAATGACCATTATGTCAAGAAAATTATATTAAATGCTTTAAAATATTTAATTTGGGAGAGGATATTTTAATATTTTATAACAAAAACGATCATCAAAACACCACTAGCAAAGTTTACTAAAATATGTACTTGTAAAACTTCCGTCTTCCAATATTCACGAACAAATAATAGGTTGAATTGAATTTGAATGGACCAAAATAGACATACTAAATAAAAAATATTTATTAAAATACTTTAATGAGATTTTTCATTGATTAATTTGAGTTAAATATCAGCCCAAATTTTGTCAAGCTGAAATGAATTTGACTGATATGAATTATTCTAATAAATAAACAAGTTAATAATCAATCCAAAATTTGAACACATTAAGCAAATTACTATTAATTCATGAACTAATTGTCACCTCAATCATCTCACCCATACCAAAAACAGTCGAATTATAAGTTGTGGAAACATACCAACTGCCTCTCTTTTTTTTTAAGTTGAAAAATCACATCAATGAGTTAGATTTCGACAAATCTAATGTCTTGTGGAAAATATCGATGATTTCAATTATTTCTGACGTCTTTTCAACTAATTCCCCGATAAATGTTTTTTTTCAGAAATTGTAGCACGCTGTGTTTGTTTTTGGACAATTAATAAATTCAATTGCCAATTCATACTATACCTTGTTTAGTACCAAAAACTATCACATGCAATGTCTCAAATTGTTGGAAGTTGGAACAGTGTTTAGACACTCCAATCATTGAACCAACTTGGTGAGCCACTTTGTGTGCACGGCATAAATTCTTTATTGTGTAATAGCCTGCAAATCACACATAGGATGTCAATCGCACTAGGCGAGTCTTATGCGATAGACTCGACTCAGAAATCATTGAGGAGGGATCGATCCTGAGTCATCCATGTGAATAACCACTCTCCAAACCAACCGAGTCATCCCGAAGGACAATCTCTACTTAATAATGTCATTTATTTTGATATTTTTTTTTATTGCTATCATGAAATATTATTATAAAGAATAAACCATACATATTATTATATTTATTTGGATAAAAGGGTTAATTATATTATGGTGGCTTGGTTGGTAGTTATTAGCTTGGAATTTTATCTTAGCCAAAACATCTGCTACTCTATTTGCTTGACGAAAGTTATGATGGACTGAATTCCGTGACTTTCTTAATAGTGACCTGCAATTTTCAATGATGGATATATCATATAACATAACATGAAAAATTAATTTCAAGAATATTTAATAATTATAATAAAAAATATCATTATAGAGAAGGATTATAAAAGATTAGTAGATGGGTTTTGTTTCTAATATTATCATGGAATACTATGTTTGTTTGGTGGCTGGAATTTTAGTTATCAATTTGAAAAGAAAAAAATTCTTAAGGGAAAATTTACATCTACATATTTGACTTCCCTTTTATTTGTGATAACTACTTACATCTTTTAAAATTAAGGTTAATTTCTTCCATCTCTATCACTTGATACATGCAAATCTTTTAGAGTTAGAAATTTTTTTGTGACAAAGAATTTGTATTAAAAAATGCACTCACAAAAATATTCATCGTAAAGAGCTAGCCATAATTCATCGTAGAGAAATTTGATCGACTGTCCTTTCAAAATTATTAGTTACATCTTAAAATGGATAATATAATTAAATTGAGCCTACTAGAAATTACACAACAAAAGCTCTTTTTAAAAAGGAGAAACAAATAGTGAGATTTGAACATGCAAGCAGTGGCTCATTCAAGGCGTCTAGAACCCATCAATGATCAAAGGGGTCTAAAACCGCTAGGCTACGGCAACCTATTGTGTTAAAGGTGTCCATAATATGTTATATAATCACTTTGTGTATCATTTACTTATATATACGATGTCCGGACACCCTCACATGCACATGGCTACGCCCTGAGAATTTAGTCAAATTTCTTTATTCATACTAATTTTTTTTTATAATATAACGAGGAATAGATAAGAAGTACTAACACTGAATTTAGAGCTAAATCCTATATATTTATAGTAGATGAATTATTTACATATATAAATATAATAATAAACCCCCATTATGTTCTCCCAAGGGAAAGAAAAAATCTATACGATTAGTAGAGGCAAATTCAAAATTTGTAGACAAAGTATAATGTCAAATTAAATATTATGATGGTCTCTATCTTAATACATTCGGAAATCAGTTTTTGAATTTAATTATTGGATGTGATTATTATTTTTGAGATAATTTAATTATTTTATACCATTTTGAAAACAAGATATATATATATATATTTGGACAATTTTTTTTTATTATTTTGGCCCAGCATATGTACCTGCAATAATTGAATTATCGTTTAAAATTTTGGTGCTGAATAATAGATTTATAATAATGATTTAAATCTAGAACTTACGTACCAAGGAAATATTTGAGTTCTACATCTAAACCATGTCTTGATACCTAATTCAAAACTCATTTTTTTTTCAATACTCAACTTTCTTATTAGTTAACATTATAATTCTAGCTAGTGATTAGAATTGTTATATATATATATATATATTAACAACCAAACTCTAACCAACTAGGGTAATATTCATAGACTCATAGTTAAAGAACAAACTACTTCATCCATTTTCAACTTATGCGATATAATTTAGTTGACGATGAAATTAAAGTAATTTTTTCAAGAAAAAATTGTAAATTATGATATCAAACATTTCATGAAATATTGATAGCTATAAAAATGGAAAAGAGAAAATAAAAATATCTATTTTTATATATATATATATATATATATATAAAATCAATTTTTTAGATAGGAATGACAAGAAAATAAAGTATTACCTAAAATAAAGTAGACCAATAAAAATATGACACGTACGAGATAGCAACTCTAGTTTGAGGGGCTAAATTTGGCGATTGGAGGAAACTTGTAATTTAGGCAACTACAAAATTCATGTTGGTCGACCATCTGCTAGACAAGAATTCACATGTTGTTTAGCCTTAGACGATAACTACAACTATATTATGTGGACACTAAGTTATTACTAACAACAAAAAGGAATTTGTAGTACTCATCCCTTGTAATATATGACCTCTCTTTCATCAAAAAAATAATTTTTGCCAAAAGAAAATGGCTCTATCTTTCATATATATTTTTTTAATTGACTTCAAATTTTAGTATTGCAATAACTATAGGATATCTAGCTATTAAGTCGTATTGTGGAAGTTTGAGAGAAGGTGGTTGGGATAAGGATGAGGAACGAGATGTGTTTATCTTTGAGAATCAATTATGTTTTATTCGAAACAATCAACTACATAATAAGTCATTCATTTGTTGAGGCAGTAGGCCTAGGAAGAGAGACTTGCACGTATGATAAAGTTCCTATAGAGATGTTTGGAGTCTAAAGGTATACATGATACTTACGTCAGACCAATTATAAATATCTACAATGAAATCAAGCCCCGAGGTGATTAGACAAGATATGACGCGATTACTTCAACCTGCTGAGGACATGATCAGATAGAAATTAATATTGATATATAGATTGAGAATTAAAATAGAAGTTGGTTAGTAGGTAGCTATATCGATAAGTGTTATCGCACTTTACGTACGTAGGAGAGGCAGTGAGCTAACCTCCTCTCATCTTCTCCTTATTAGCAGTATTATATATTTAGTAATCGTGTAGTTTATCTTATTCTTCAATATGTATTACTGTTTGTTGCTTAATTTATTTTGTACCTTGTTGTTTTGCTATCATTTTCTTACTACCCTACTTTGAAAACTTTTGTTTGAGTCGATGGTCTCAGAAACAGCCTTTTTACCCTTGCAAAAATATAGATTGCACCTCAAAATCTACTTAAAAAACTACACTATATATATTATTGATTATAATTTGCACTTTCTAATTTATCTTTAATAGCATCCTCTTGTAATAAGAGCTTTATTGCATATTTAAAATCATAAATTCTAATTATTATTTTTGATATGTGATGTAAAATCTTGGTTTACTTTTAAAATTTTATGACCACTCAAATACCATAAAACGTTCACTACAATAAAAATAACTTTTAGCGGTAATAAATAGACACATTAATAAAGAGTGCTAAAGTCTTTATCGGCATCAGTTAAGTATCATTAGATCCAATGTCGCTAAAGACTTTAGGGACATATATAGAGAGTGCTAATTGCCGCAAAACTACATATTTAGCGATAATTGAGCTATTGTCGTTAATTAATTGTCACTAAAGGTTATTTTTCATGCCCCGTGGTTAGAGGTATGATATATGAGGCTGACCACTGTTGTGACGAAAAGATGAATACGAAAATCTAAAATAAAGAACACAAAGTTTAACGTGGAAAAATCCTTCAAAACGAAGGTAATCACCACGGGATCGACAAGATCCAAAGTGCTTCACTATAACAATAAGAGAGTTACAATTATTCTTCTAATGGCTACACAACAAGTGCCAAAAGAGAACAAACAATAGCTACACCAACAAAAGATAAATAGAAAGAAACACCACCCAAACCCAGTTGCTGTTCGGGATCTAAAACAGGATCTTGCTGACTTCTGAATCCGATCTCCACCGTTCAAATAAACCGCCAAGATGTCAGGAACACTCAGTACAAATTTCAGCCCAATCCAACGGTTAGTTAATCAGAAAACACGATCTCAAGTTGCTGATCGGAATAAAAGACTGCAGCAAAAGAATCATTTTTTCTTCTCTTATCTCTTGTTGAAAGTTCTCTCAAAAACTTCTCTTATGTCCTAATGTCTTTCAAAGACAATACTAATGAGCAATCTGAATTATTCTCACAAGACCATCCTCTATTTATAGAGTTGTGCTTTTCCTTACAAAGCCAAAACCAACTCCAAGTAGGATTACTATTTCAATCTTTTTCCTAATAGAATTGAAAACCAAATAAAGAGAATAATTCCAATCCTTTTTCAAGTAGGATTAGGCCATGAACCTTTGGCTGGAACATGAGCAATAGCCCAACAACCACAACATGAACAACCCCACATGTTTGGCCATTTCTTATCTGTATACTTCATGTGATTTCTGATTGTACACATGGCCTATACACAAGGACAATTGCTTTAATTCTTCAAGTTCACGTGGAGGATTAGCAATTAAGACACAATATCGATCTTAGGTTATTCAATCACATTTAATTTACTTAATCAGATAAAGGGTGCATTTATGGCTGAATAAATTGCCTGTTGATTTGTCGGATATTCATCATCTAAACTATTAATTATTTTAGGAATCAGTCTAACATCCTTGAAACCAAAGAACACATATGTCCTAATCCTTGTCCATATTGATCTCTTTCTGAATAATTATTTAAGTTATATATATGTGTACATTATAAATTTTAATTAATTTACAAGCAGTAAACATATTGTAAGCCTTAGCCATATTAATTAGCATGTACAAGTTGCTAGATTTACATGACTAAGTAAAGTTTGTAAGCGTAGAGTCAGAAATTTTATTAAGGGTGTCTAAGAATATTGATGTGTGGCTATCAAAATAAAATAAAAAAATATTGTGCCATTTGGGGTTCAAATCCAGAACTCTTTCATTCAAATGGACACCCATTACTATGGGTGTTCACGGGTTGGTTTGGGTCGGTTATTAGTCAAAACCAAAACCAAACCAACTTAATCGGTTTTAAAATTATCAAAACCAAACCAAACCAAACCAAATATAATATACATTTATCGGTTTGGTTGTTTTCGGTTTTGGTTTGGTTATTAACCATACATAAAAATAAAAGAAACAATTCATTCAAAACGTGAAAAAAGTGACAACAATCCATTCAAACGAAAAAATAGTTAGAATGACTGGTATTACATAACTTTCAATCATTGAATTTACCGAATAAAACTTCAAAATTCACTATTTTGGCATAGAAGGAAGAGACAATGACATTTTCACTCCCACAAAGAATTTTCATAGACTCATATACATGAAACCAATAAGAAAAATGTTCTCACCTTAGACATTTTTTCTTTCATAAGTAAATTATAAATAAATTTTGATGAAACATATATAAAATCTTTAAAATTGTTTATGAATATAATATATTATGTATGTATAATAATAAAATTTAATTATGTATATAACTTGTTGGTTCGGTTCGGTTATTTCTTCGATTTTTTTCAAACAAAACTATAACCAAACCAAATACTATCGGTTCTTAACAATCTAAAACCAAACCAAACCAAACCAAAACCCAAATTAAATTGGTTTGGTTTAGTTTTTCGGTTTGGATCGGTTTTTATCCAAACCATGAACACCCCTACCCATTACCACTGCGTCAAAGGCATAACTTTTGTCAAAAATATCTAACTCTAAATAAATATCCTTTAAATGTAAAATTTGACATAAATATACAATGTAATTTTCTGACGAAGGATGTCCAACTAGACACTCCTGGGGTGGCTAAAGCTACGCCCCGGGATTTAATCACCTACAAGAACTAACCTTCCATTCATTTTAGATAATTAGGTTTGAGAATATGATCATAATCATGTCTTTTTAGAAGATATTCTTCCATATGTCATCTTTAAAAATATCTCTACAATTTTTTGTATAAGAACCAAGATTAAAGGGTATTTTGGTATATTTTATAAATTTTTAATATTAGAGAACAAAATTTAAAAATCTTTTTTACTTTATTAAACTACATACCAAATTAAAACATGTCATTCAA
Organism: Solanum acaule; assembly: GCA_036250505.1. Classification (NCBI taxonomy): domain Eukaryota; kingdom Viridiplantae; phylum Streptophyta; class Magnoliopsida; order Solanales; family Solanaceae; genus Solanum; species Solanum acaule. The sequence continues at coordinate 808 of JAJOOR010007671.1, read as the reverse complement.
TTTGAAACGGAAGAATATCTCTTTTTAACATATAAACTGTTATCTTCATTATTTCCCCCTTTAGGCATAATAATAATAAAAAAAAGAGGGTGTAGAAATTCATGATTAAGTTCTTTTCATTACCAAAAATTATCTTACCAAACAAAAATTCTATTAAGAAACTTCTTTACTAGAGAAGAAGTCATTTTCTTTACAACTTACTTCACTTTTAACTTTATATTAATTGCTTTAACTGATAGTTAGATATTATTGTTAGCTTTTAGTACCAAAAATTTCATTAAACACTTTTTGGATATACTAATATTATTGTTAATTTTTAATTTATATATTGTGTTAAAAAATATATGTCAAACACACAAACCAATCACGAAAACATGTGTTTCATAATAAGAAAAAGACTCGTATAGTTACACGCCCAGTCCCACTAAAACATCTTATTGTTTCTCCAACTGTACTTTTCAATATAGAGATTAATTAGAATATTAAATTCATAATGTATGTAGACATCATTATTGATCCTTAGAAATCTTTGAATGGCTAAATAATTCCTAGAATAGTATAGGATGTAAAGTAAAAGTGCTAATATATAAATAAAATATATTATCAATTAATAATATTATTTTTTATATACCGTCAAGCCTCATTATAACGATTATTTATTATATCGATATTTCACTATAACGATATGATTTTCTCTAGAATTAATGTTTCATTTTATATTTTGCTTTTCTGTCATAACATTCTACCTATAACAACAATAACATTCATTATAGTAGTATAATCTTGGTAAAATTACTCATTTATAACA
>JAJOOR010007670.1:0-13653 GCA_036250505.1 Solanum acaule | reverse complement strand
ACTCTGAGACTTGTATATTTTTATTCGAATTCTGTATTTAGAGGTTTGTACATGTGACAACCAAATTCTGGGTAGTGTTGAGTCTTAATTAAAGTCTTCCGCTTATTTATTATCTTTTATTCTCGTATTTCTACTTCTCCATCGTTGTGGTTGGGTTAGGCTGACGTGTCCGGTGGGAAATGGACACGTGCCATCATATTCGGATTTGGGGTGTGACAACAATCAACAGGCAGGAGAGCACAGTTCCAATCCTGCAGATCACTCAACTTCAAGGCATCATGGCTTCACTTGGAGGGATGCAAAATGGCCCTGGTGCTAAAAAGAATGCAGTAAGTTTCTCAGATATAACGTTAAGATCTTTCTCTTTCTTCGGGGTCAGTTTTTTAATTTTCCAGTAGTGTCTTGAAGTTTTGATTTGCATTGTGAAGTTAATATGTTTTTCTATGTTCAATTTATTTCTGCAGAAGAGTAGCTCAGCCTTTCGTAAATAAATGGCCCTCTTGACAAGAAAATTAAGAAAAGAGAGTCTGGGTAAGTGCTTATGTCAAACAATTTAGATTTTCAATTTTCATGATAACCTTACAAAGTCAAGCTAGTACATTAATAGCATGAGGAAATTGTTGTACTGCTATTTCTGGAAACACGATAAGTAAATTCTGATTCAACTTAAAGAATAGAGAAGATCAACTAAATTTGAGCTGAGAGGTCTATATTAACCATTAAGGCTGCACTTGGTATGGTGTAATACTTTCAATTGAAATGTTACCATAACATTTTTTGATAGTCAAAAACTTAAAATTAGGAACAAGGTGGGAGTGGCCTGGTGGAGAATATATGACATAGATATTTAGTCCAAAAGTTTGCTACAAGAATATATGTAATGCAAAAGGAAGCTAAGTTATTGCTCAACGTCTTAGATAAAATAGGAGTGGTTCAACTCATAAAGAACTAGGAAATAAACATTCATTATAATAAATATTTTCTTCCATCTCCATCCTAGCTAGCTCGATTCATATCACCTGAAAGTATCAAATTTAACCACAGATCAATTAGGCACTTAAAATTGGGCTTCAATGCTATGAGCTTCTGAAACTAAATGAGATCTTTGTAAAGTTGATCATTATGAGTCTTACAACGAATTCAAACAGAATAGAGATAAACAAATAAAAGAAAAGGTCCAACTCATTTTTTAGTATCACCTAGTAAGAGGCTGTTGATTGAAATAATAAGTTTTAGAAGAATTAGGTTCGAATAAATTTGCTAGAAACAGATGGCACTAGGTACAAGTGAGTCAAATGTGATCTTACAAGCTGTTTATTTGTGCTATACACATTGTTTGTCATCTCTTAAAAATTGGAAAAAAGATGAGAAATTTTTTGGAAATGTTGGAACTCACTTAAAAGAAAGAAAAAATTGCCAATCAAATTGTGGAAAAATCTTCAAATAGTTATCTAGTAGAGTTTAGACTATCTATAGGGTGTGACCGTTCTCCAAATCCTGTTAACATGAGATGTTTTGTGCGCTGGATTGCTTTTTTAGTTATCTAGTGGAGTAAATTTAAATATATACTTCTTTTTTCAGGGAAAGGGAACTTAAAAACTACTTCTACTTAGTTCTTCAATGCATAAAGTACAAGGTAGGATCTTGGTAGGTGAGAAAGCAGCAAAAATAGCTGCAGGGAAAAATGATCCGTTCGTCTGTTTGGCCAAACTTCTAAAATCTTAAGTGTATTTTCTCGAAAATGCTTTTGAAAGAAAGTACTTTTGGGGAAAGAAGAGAACTTACTTGCACTTTGTTACAAGGATTGTTAACATCACAATAAGCTTCAAGAGTAATCAAAGCTTGATTGTCTAATTTCATGGCATAATTATAGCAAGGGCAGCTCTTGCCTAGTATGCTTCTGAATGTTGGACAGCATGCATCTATTGAGCTTGTTTTCGTCATGCAAGTTTTAACCTTTGCTTTATCAGCGGCACTGCATTTCGTCTGCGCCTGAGGGCGCACCCGGGGGCTTGGGCTGGCAGAAATGGTCGCCACCGCTTCCACTGTGCCAGTCCTACTCCCATCAGCTACCACTTTCTGTTACATTTTTCACAAAATGCTTTGTTAGGTTCTGGCGATAACTTCTATTTTTGCTTTATATAGGATTCAAGTTCACTGAAAGGGGAAAACTCTTTCTATCAACAAGTTTTTCTGTTTGTAAGACAAAGAAGGAAGAACTTACTTGAACACTTTTACATGGATTATTGATATCACAATAGCTCTGAAGAGTAATTAAAGCTTGATTATCCAAATCCTCAGCATAATTGTAACACTTACAATTAGCACCAATTGTCCTCTTAAATAAGGGGCAACACTTATCTATAGAGACTGTTTGTGTCATGCACTTCTTTATTTCCCCCTTATCACTATTGCTGCAACTAGTGGTCGCGCTGGCAATGTTTTTCGCCACCGCTTGCTGATGGCTGCAGAGGACAACTGCAGCCATCAAGAACATGAGAATCACATACCCTCTAGTCATTTTCGCAATATCTAATCGTATTCGTTTTCTTCTCTCTAGCTACTATGAATCTTTTGTGTTGTACAAACCAATTAAGCTAGTAGTTCTTCTATTTATGCACATAAAATAGGATAGTGGTACTGTTTTAGAAAGTATTTAATAACAAGTGGATGAAAAAATAAAATAAAGTTGACAACAAGTGGACATAATAATACGAAAAGGTCGAACACATGCTCGTAGAAAGAGGAAATAAGGTGATTAATTTGAATAATGTAACGGTAGGTTCATCCAAATCTCTTTCATTGAATGAAAAATTAGAGAAAAGGCCCAAAATAGTCCCACATCTTTGGGTTAAGACTCAAAGTCATCCTTGAGTTTTCACATGGAGCATTAATAGTCCCTCATGTTTGCAATATTGGTGCACTTTTGGTCCTCCTTCAAAATTTTGCCTATTTTTAACATTGATTTTATTCATAATTTATGTATGAAATGTTTAATCGTTATTTTATATATTTAGTAGAAATAATAACTCCATGTGAGAGATTGTGAGAAGAAAAAAACCTTATTTTGTTTAGTAGAAATCGTATTGCAAGTAAAGTCGAGAGGTTCATCACGACGATTTCACGTACAATAGTACAAATTTTTCTTATCTTGCAATGTCATATGTTAAAATGTTCTTAGTTTAGCTGGTTGTAGTAATATTTATACTGAACAAAACAATGTGTTATTTTTCTCACCTTTTCTCACATAGAGTTATTATTTCTACTAAATATATAAAAAGACGATGGGACATTCCTTATATAAAATTATGAACAAAATTAATGTTAAAAAATAGGCAAAAGTTTAGGGGATGACCAAAAGTGCACATTGGAAACATGAGGTATTATTAGTGCTTCATGTGAAAACTCAAGGATGACTTTGAGTCTTGACCCAAAGATGAGGGACTATTTTGGGCCTTTTCTCAAAAAATTATATTAAATATATTGAAAATTTTGAATTCGCGACTAGTATTAAGTTTGAATTTAGGAATCACTTCTCCCTTTTTTTTTTTGATCCAAGTATTAGGATTTGGTTGAAATAACATTATGGTTTCCACATTCTCCCACGTGCAACAGCAAATTTAATATTGCACACAATAGATTCTCCTAGCCGCCCCCTTTTCTTTAATAAACTTATTTTTACTTTTTGTCTCTTGGTTGAAAATTGAAAGTATCTAGCTGTGTTCTCCACTATTAACTACTAATAATATAAAATTTAAACAATATATCATTTGGAGTGGGATACGCATGCAACCATGTGATTGCTGTGAATCCTACCTAGAATTTGAATGTATGATCTAAATCAAAATTTTGAATTTCTTAGTCCTAATTTTTAGACTTTTTTTTTTAGCTTTCAACCCGCTGTTTGATGTTTGTATTGTAGTCCAACTAATTTGGATTTGCGCTGAATAGGACCTCATTTAGAACTTGAGAACTCTAATTAAAGAAGTAGCCCTATCCACTATACCATAACAATCCGTATTTACCTTATTTGATAGCATAAATAGCCTTGGTAAAAAAATGATATTTTGGTGAAAGCACTTCTCTTCCATCCTGTTCTTTTTATTATTGCTTAGTATTTGACATTTGATGTTCAATATTTGCTTTGGGATCAAATTAATTCAAATTCACACAGAAAAATCCCACTTTTGAAAGGTAAAGTATTCTCTACCAAAGGTGACTTCATAACTCAAAACTTTGAACTCGAGACCTTTGATTAAGGATAAAGAAATACTTATCAAGATAAGATGCAGATTGAAGAACCTAAAATGGAACTAAACATTTTTCTAGATAGATTATGGACTAGTTCAACTTGTGGAACAGTAAGATAACAGTTGCAGCTATCAAATCAAACTATTTCTTGGCAACTTGGACAACTTATAACGATGTTTGTCCCACATATCACTAGGAAGATCGGGATAAAAGAAAATGTGAACTTGACACAAATGATATTTTTTTGATGCAGTATTCAGCATCAGTTCTGGAGAAAAGAACATAAAGCTGAACAAAGATGAAATTTGGCAAGTTCACCAATAACCAATCATATATCATATATTAGGCCCGCCTATGTGGCGCCACCACAAACCAGAATTCCCTTTTAATTTATTTATTTACAAAATTAGTCTTTCCTTTCATGAAAAATTGCGCCTTTAATGAATAGTTGTGACTTTTATGAAAAATTGCGACTTTAATAAAGAGTTTCGACTTTTATGAAAGGTTGTGACCTTTCCGAAGGGTTGCAATTTTTCCAAATAGTTGTAACCTTTCTAATAAGGCACAATAAACATTTGTTCACACTACATTTGTTGTCTATATATAGAGGGATTTCCTCTCATTTTAACACAATGAAAATTCTGAACCTCCTCCTCCTCTTCTTCTTCTTCTTCTTTACAATTAAATATGTGTATACTTTGCTCAGTGGCTCACTGACACTATTGCTTATGTTACAGATCCTGATATGTATTTTTACAATCATTAATTTATAATTTATGCTTATGTTGTTAAGGCTAAATAATAAGGAATAATAATTTTCATCTTCCTTTACATTATTAATGTTTGTAACTACGTAATCTTGTATGTAAGATACTATAATGTTTTAGTTTTAATGCCTGATAGGTTTTAAGTATTATTGTATAAATTTTGTGATATTAAATTCCCGCGAATTTTACTAGTGTTCTATAATTTTGAGTTCATTGCTCTACATTCTCTTAGAATTTCTGTTCCTGTTAAGGTGTAACATCCGGCAATTTGAAATAACTATGAAGAGGCTTAGAATTGGAAATAGTCATTTTTGGAAGGAATTCAAAATCTGGAAATTTGGTTAAGTATGGGAAAAGGTGAGTTTTTGGCCAACTTTGAGTAGTCATAACTCCTAGTTCAGGATGAGTTAGGTGTAGTTTCAGTTATGTTTGCGAAGCTCGTGGAATGATCTTTCCAACGCCACCGAGTTTGCTCGATTTCGAGTTCGTATGAGTGAGTTATGCCCTTTGGAAGTTGGGCAGTTGGCAGGGAAGTCCGTCCGAAAATTTTAAGGGTATTTTGGTCTTTTCCCTAACCAATTCTTTTGGTTATATTAGTGTGTTAGACTGATTTTTTATATCAGTTCTTCCCTTTTTAAAAGAGTGAGAGTGAGGGTTTGTGAGTGAAGAGGAGAAGAAGAGGAGAAAGAGAAGATCAAGCAAGGTTTCGTCAAAGATCGTCGTGGATATCGTCGGGGGTGATCCCTACTAGGTATGTGAGTTCATAGTGTTGGGTTGGTTCTTTCCCCCACACGCCAAACTTGTTTTATTTCCGAGAAAAGATTGGTTGTGTTGTTGATGTTGTTGGTTGTGTTGTTGATTGTGTTGTTGAAGTTCCTTGTTGATTTGGGACATGTTTCCGGTTGTGTTTTTGAGTTGAAATCTATTGTATGTTGAGGGGTTTATGATTCTAAATATTTGGGGCTGGAACCTTCGAGGTTGAGAAGGTTTAGAGTTGGAGAAATGAAGGAGAAAAGTCAAATTTTCAGGGAAAAAAGGTGGCGCGTCGCGCCCCAAGAAGTGTTCTGAACTTCTCCCCTTGGGGAGCCGCGCCTTGCAGAGCGCCTCAGCAGCCCTTCCGAACTTTGAGGGCTGACGTTCCGCGCCTTGCAGGGCGCCAAGGACGTCAAGTTTCCCATTCATTCCCCACATTTTCATGCATGTTCCTTGGTAATGTACCTATGTTTCATAGTTGTTTTCAACACTCCAAGGTACGTCTAAACGTCAAGAACTCATCTATAAACGTGTGATCATATACCTTGAATCCATAATCCAATTCAAGACGAGTTAGGATCAAAGTCAAGTGAAGTTAGAAGTCAAGTCTAGAAGTTAAGAAGTAAGTCAAAGCAAGTTTTCAAAGTTGTTCAAGAGTCTTTATTGAATGTTTTAACTTCATCTTAAGGCTCAAGTTTCAAGTCAAGTAAGGAGTATCGAGTTTCAAGTTAAGTCAAGAGTTTAAAGTTGAGTTCATTTTTCAAAAGCTATTAGGGAACTAAGTATTCCCAAAGATGTCTATAAATGTTTTTACATTTGAGTAAGAGGGGAACCATGTTTTCCAAAAGAGCGTTTGGGCTAAGTTTTGAGTAATTATCTCAACTAAAGAAAGATGTGTTTAAAGCACTTATGAGCCAAAGTATTTTTGGGAGTAGTATTGAGCACCAAATTGGGGACACGAGTTCATATTAACTCAACTCTCCATAAGAACCATGCGCCAACATGGGACTTGATAGATCATTCTTTTTAGATGATCATGTAAGATTAAGCTAGTGGATCCACTAAGTAAAGTAAGGTCCTATATCATGGAAATGTATAGGATGGTCCTTGGACAACGTGAGGTAAAACGTTGTATCATCACTAGGGCTCATAATGGTGGTTGTCGGTTAAAGAACCTCCCACAAAAGTTATATTACTTTTATATAAGTAAAGTTGAGTTTGTTATTGTTTTATCATTAACGAACTAAGTTGTTTATACTGCTTTACAAGCTTTATATATTGCATGTGTCTTATTGCTTTATATATTGAGTTCAGTTATTCATGAGTCGAACAGAGCCAAGGTAAGTATTCTCTTGTACTTCTTTCAAGTTAAAGTTGTAGTTTAGCTTTCCAGCTCACATACTCGTACATTTCATGTACTGATGCCAGTTGGCCTACATCTTATTATGATGCAGACGTAGGTATCCAGGATCAGCATCCAGCACGTCGTTGATCCAGTTGAGCACTTCAGAGTCAGTGGTGAGCCTCCTTGCTTTTCGGAGGACTCCGTTATTTTGTGTTCTTAAATTTTGTCTTATTAGGATGTTGCGGGGTCTGTCCCAACATCCATCTCAGTATTTTAGAGGCTTCATAGACAGTCATTCAGTTAGTGTTGAGTCTCTCATCTATGTATATATATGTAAATATTCTATTTTGAGACTTGATTTGCCTTTTTGGCCAGATGTTATCAGTTGGGTTGTTTTATGACCTTCCATTGCATTAAGTTATGCTGTTGAGTTAAGTTTCCGCTGAGTTAAGAAAGCCAAGCCAAGGGTTCGCTTGGGGGCCAGCAATGGTCTTCGAGTGCCGGCCACGTCCAGGGTATAGGCTCGGGGCGTGACATAAGGAAAGAGATCTATGCTTTCAATGAACAATAATAACAAGTGAAGTCTGAGAAGGATAGAGTATACGTAGATTTTACCCTTACCTTGATAGATAGAGAGACAATTTTTGATAGATTCTTAGTTCAAGGAAAACTAAGAATGAGATATACAGAAATAGTATTAGTGAAATCATGAAGATTTTAAGCTTGCTTTGAACATGATATGATATAAAGTGTGGATGATGCTGAGATAGTTGGGATCCCTAGAAGCATGTATTGGTTTGTACTCGTAGGAACAAAAGCGATCTTGTTGGGAGAGTCATTTCTGAAATAGACCATAAAAAATTGTGGAAATTCAAATTTAATTAGACTCCAATATGAATACTGAATATCGAAAGAGAAATTAAAAAAAAAAAGGACTCGTACATGAGAAAATAGCCAGAGTTGGAGTTAGATCGATTCACTTTGTATCAATATATCAATTAGTTCTGATATAAAGTGAACATATACAACAAATATAAAGCGAATTGATTTACTGTATCACAAGTTTTTAAAGTAAACTATTACTACATTTGATAATTGGTCAAATTATCGTTGTGATTGAGATAATTAAGACAAAAAGTACCATTATTTTCGAAATTTTGTCTAATTTTATTTTCAAGTTCTTGTTGAGCCTAAAATGAACTTGGGTTGATCAATTAAGCATTGGGCCTAAAGTATTACTAAATGATGGATCAAACCAAATAAGTGTTTTGCTTTATGCTTAACGGAGTAAGTGATAAATATTCATACATTCTTGTTAAATATAAAATCATCGATCGTGTTACTGATATTTTATCTAAATATGATTATTCCAATATTGTTATTACTATATATCTCATCATGTATCAGCTAGAATATGTCGATTAAAATAAAATGAGAAGTTTAAAATTAAATTCGAATGTCATATTTTATATTGTCTTCGAGTCGCATGACTTTTAGTGTCACTCTCACGTGGGAGTACTTTGAGCTCGTCCCCAATCAACCGATTTTGAAATACAAAGAAGTAAACAACTAGAAATAAAATGAATATAATCATTTAATAAAACAATATATATATATATATATATATATATATATATAACAATTAATTACTTGTACGTAGAAGATAATTAAATCCAAAGGTCATATTCTATAAATATTCACCTTTTTAGGACCACTAATGTATTAGTCAAGGAATAATGAGACTAACATTTGGCTAATTTTCTTTTAGAGTAAAGATTCTAGGAATTTTGTTTTGTATCAAACAGCAAATTAATTAAACCAAAAATATTATCACTGTCCTTCACGTTGGGAGAAAAAAATAGAGATTTTGGATTATTCTTTGTCCATTTGTTGATTCTTGAAAATAAGTGCACAAAGAATCTATATGTGGATTTTCCATTCTCCAAAATCATACTTTTGGATTCACATTTTAAGAAGCCATGCATAATACATACTTGATTTAAGCTGATATTTATAATCTCCAATTTTAGATATGTATAAATAAACATTTAAACTTGTATAACGTTGAACAAATAGACATACACATCTTACATTATACAAATTACAATGTATCATATATAGTATATAATACAAAATCAATTAATTTATGTATTACACCTTCTTGAAATGAAAATCTTACGCAGATCGAATCAATTAATCAGAACTTCAATACGTGTATCGGACACTGATAAAAAAAACAAAAAGAAAAAATGTCCACCAAATCAATCCTATAGTAAGACATTATAGTCAAAGGAAAAATTTGCATTCTCTACAAATTATTATATTATATAAAAAGGAAGAAGTGGAACTTTATGAAAAACACTAGGAAAATTTCCCTCATGTCAAAAACCTAGCTCGTTGAATTTACGAAATGATTTTTTCCTATATATTCCAATATTAATTAAGAATAGCGAAAAAAAGTAGATTCGTATAAAAATTTAAAATATTTTGAGGATAATATTCTCAATGTAAATTAAATGAAAACACTATATAAAACACCAAAAAAATAGAGAATTGGAATGAGATAGAAAAATATTATTGCCCCTTTTGCGTCTATTGTTGCTTCTGAATCGACATTTAGCACCACATGTTGATTAATTTGTGATGAGTATCGATCGATTCAATTTTAAAGTTTAATTTATTGGTTTGTAGATATGCTAATAAGATATTATAGAACCATCAAGTATTGACTTATCAGGTATCGGTTTATTGGTTATTGTTCGTTATCGATTTAACCTTTAAGATTTGACACAAAAAAAAAAATCATTGAAAATCACTTAGAAACAAGATGACAAACCAAGTGAACAATGTACATGAGTTGACAAATATTGCATATTTTTCACCAGTAAAAACTAACACATTGTAGAATAATCGAGAGTTTGAGATAGCTAGAAATAAAAGTATAAACTAAACTTTAAGTCAAGAACTTTATATATTGAATGGTACAAATATAATTTATTAATTTACTATCGGGTTATCGATTAATCTACTAAGAAAAAATCTCAAACCGTTAAAAATAACGATAATCCGTTAATAAAAAAAATCTAAACTGTTACCTAAACCGAAAAATCAATAAAATTTCATATCCAATTAACGTTGCTTAATAAAGAGGAAGAGCCAGAGTCAAGTTTCATGTCCAACAAATTGCTTTATGTAAAATAATATTTTAATTTTTGTACTAGATAGAATCCATTCTTGTTTATTATTAATTAAAAGTTTAGAATTGTAGTACTATAAGATACTCATTATAATAAAGATTCTTGCAGAAACGTGTGGATTGATATATTCCAAAATTAACAAAAAAAATAATTCCCATACAAATTGAGACTTTAATTAATTTAGTATAAATGAGGTTTGATTCTAAAGGACATTTTAATGGATGCAAACTATTTTTTAAAATTATAGTAGTAAGTGTATGCATGTGCAAATCGAGTCATGGATAACTATTATTTATATATTAGATTTAAATGTTTCAATACACAAATCGAATTGTAAAAACAATTGATAAAAAATTACATAATGAAAAATAAAGAGAAAGAAAATAATAAAAGAGACTAATAGGTATATTTTGTATAGGTATCCTAGAATTAGAAGACCCTTGTCTTTCTTAAATCGGAATAAATATACACATTAACAAAGAGTGATAATGCATTTTATCAACATTAATTAATAGTCATTAGATCCAAAGCTGCTACAGATTTTAGAGATATTTACAAAGAATGTTAATTACTTCTAAAAATACAAATTTAACAACGATATTCGTATAGAAGAATATGATGAAATAGGGCAGAGCGGGACCAAATAGGACAAAATTCTCTTAAAAAATAATACCAAAATGAATAGGCATACGCGAATAAAATTTAGCGGGTCAAAACTTACCTTATCGGATGAACAAACTTCTTTTGGGTGTTAATTAGTTCAGAAGCATGTTGATCTAGAAACTTGTCAGTCCTACTTCTTATTAGTGCATCATGGGCATTACAGTGTCATTAATAATCAAATGAGTAATTAAATTTTTTTTTTTTTCAAATATAAAAATATACATAATTTTTTAAAGCTATTAAAAAGAGTGAGAAATACGATGTGAAATAGCAAATATTTCAACGTCCCTCTCCTTATCGTCAAGTGGTTGAGCGCCCCCTCGCAGAACGCCATCACCTACATCTTTATGAGTTTGAGAATCTAGCTTTTTATTGATTGAGTTGTGAATTAATAACTAATAATATATAGATAGAATATTTTTATTCTAGACATATTTGCCAAAACCCAATAGACATATTTTCCAAAACCCAATAACAAATTGCTTGATGAAAAAGAATACTTTTATTTTTATACTAGATAGAATCCATTCTTGTTTATTATTAAAAGTTTAGTATTGTAGTACTATAATATACTCATTATAATAAAGATTCGTGCAAAAACGTGTGAATTGATATATTCCAAAATTAACAAAAAATAAAATAAAATCCCATATAAATGGAGACTTTAATTTAGTATAAATGAGGTTTGATTCTAACGGACATTTTTAATGGATGCAAACTATTTTCTAAAATTAAAGTAGTAAGTGTATGCATGTGCAAATTGAGTTATTATTTTAATGAAAAACATAGATAACTATTATTTACATATTAGATTTAAATGTTTCAATACAAAAGTCGAATAGTAAAAACAATTGATAGAAAATTACCTAATAAAAAATAAAGAAAAGAAAATAATAAAAGAGATTAAAAGGTATCCTAGAATTATCAACGATTAATCTATTACCATTAATAAATTACTGTTGAAAATCATTTTTAATGTAGTGTATGTTCCGCTCCTTGATTAAACTAATAAACTATTCAATCTTTTTTTACTTGTGCAAGTCTATTCGATAAAAAAAAATCTTCCAATAATAGCCTTATTTGAATTATCCTTTTTCGATCCATATCAATATTTCATATAGAAGAATATGATGAAATAGGGGTTGAACACCCCTCTCTAGATAAAAAGCAGAACGCCATCACTGTATCTCTATGAGTTTGAGAATCTAGCTTTTTAGTTATTGAGTTTTAATTTGAATTAATAACTAAAAACATATAGATAGAATATTTTTATTCTAGACAAATTTGCCAAAACCCAATATATAAACTAGCATTTTGATGTTAATTTTGGCACTCAAAAAATATGGAATCCCATAGTGTGGAGAGAATTGAGACTCAAAATCAGATTCCACAAATTATGGAGCCTAGTAAAGGAACCTCTTTCTTTAGAACATGTTTCAATGGTATTAATGCACTATCAGGTAAACATCACATTATTTGTTGTTGTTGTTTTCAAGACACATCCAAAAGTAGAAATAAGTGATCATAATCACTTAGCTTATCAAAAATATGATCTAAAATAGGAGAATATGAAGGTCGTGAATTAAAGTAAAAAGTTATAAGTCAAGTAGTCGTGTTGTGTAGTTTTCCTTATAAGTGGTATTAGTATTTTCTCCTCCTAATTTCTTATAATGGTTAGTTTTACGTATTATTTCCTTTGTTTCAGTTACTGTATTATTTGTTGGTGCTAATGGTATACTCTTTTCTTTCTTATTTTGTTATGCTTTACTTGAGCCGAGGGTCTATCGAAAACAACCTCTCTATCTTCATAGGATAGGGATAAGGCTGCGTATATATACCAAATACCCTCTCCAGATCCCACTTATGAGATTTCACTAAATATGTTGTTGTATTGTACTACTTTAATTGAAGTTATATGCACCGACAGAGTAAATGTTTTTTTACGTTATTAGTATTGTTCAACCTGTTATAACGAGTTACTTGTTATTATTTCTATCATCTTACCTATGCTTATGATCACATAGATAAATCTATCTGTAATCACCTTATAAGTGACCTGACTGTATAAATATTCATTAACTCGATATATGAAACTTGAACTCTTTTTTTCTCTTTCATATAGGTATTGGAATAATATCAGTACCCTATGCACTTTCACAAGGAGGATGGTTATGTTTGATGCTACTTTTTTTAGTAGCAATTATATGTTGTTACACAGGAATACTTTTACAAAAATGCATGAGTGTTTCACCATCAATCAATACATATCCTGATATTGGTGAATTTGCTTTTGGTAACAAAGGAAGAATCTTGATATCAATTTTCTTATATCTTGAACTATACTTTGTTGCAATTGAGTTCCTCATATTAGAAGGTGACAATTTGCATAAATTATTCCCAAATGCAAAAATTCATTTTGGTTGTGTTAAAATTGTTGGAAGGGAAGTTTTTGTTTTATTAGTTGCTATTGTAATATTGCCAACAACATGGTTGAAAAGTTTAGGTTTATTGGCTTATGTTTCTATTGGTGGAGTTCTGGCTTCAATTGTTTTGGTTTTTTCAATATTTTGGGTTGGTGCAATTGATGGTATTGGATTTGAAGAAAAAGGTGTGATTTGGAGATGGGATGGATTGATAAGTGCAATAAGTATGTATACATTTTGTTATTGTGGTCATG
>JAJOOR010007669.1:0-16954 GCA_036250505.1 Solanum acaule | reverse complement strand
AACTCACATTAATTGGTCTTACAATATTTAGCCATAAATTATTCTAGCATTGTGAAATACTAAAATGGATAATAGAAAGAGTAAAGAATCCCAAAAATAGTTGCTATAATCAAGGATCATTATCTTAGAAAAATCTAACTCCCAAAATATCTCCCACAATTGCTTCTTTCATTGTTCTCAAATATATTTATTTCCAACATTAAAAAACTTAGATAAAAGATAAATGTACAAAATATTGTATACAAGACCATTACTAAAATACTTATGAAGATGTCAAGCAATTGTTGATACAAGATAAGTGGAATAATGATCTTTTGTTGTAGATATTTGATGAAAAAGTGGTAAATCAGATTCACAGAGTACTGAATAGTGTAGGGAAATCAGAGGAATGGGACAAGGCCTGGTGGATGCTAACAAGTAATGGAAAATTTACTGTTAAATCTGCATGGGAAATTTTCAAAATGAGAGATTCAGTTCAAGAGGAGATGAGATACATTTGGCAGAGAGGGATTCCATTTAAAATTTCATTTTTCATGTGGAGACTCTGGAAGAAGAGAATTCACATTGGAGAAGTACTGGTGAAAATCAAGGTTGAAAGTGAAGTGAAATGTTGTTGTTGTAATAATAATCATCAGGAAACTTTTGAACATCTTTTTGTTCAATGTCCAGATACTTTAAAACTATGGAAGAAGTTTGTTGGAGCTGCTGGTATGGAGATTTCTGTTGTTCAACTGAAACAAATATTTGATAATTGGTGGAAGTTTGAGTGTGCTTCTAAGCTTAAACCTTTGATTGTTGTTATGCCTAGTTTTATTGGGTGGCAGATTTGGAAAAGAAGGAACAAAATAAGAAATGGAGGTCAAATGTCTTTTATGTATATGGTGGGGGGAATCAACAGAAACTTGGTTATGTTAGCCAGATATTTGTACCCTTGGTTAGGGGATATTCCTGACACTTGGCATTTACTGGTCAAATTTTTTGAAGATTACAAATCAGTAATTTCTTGCAAGGTGGTGAGATGGGCATGCCCTGTAATGGGATTTAAATGTAATATGATGGAGGGTTGGATGCTTTGACGGGCAATTTTTCTAGTGCATTATGTATTAGAAATGTAGAAGGCAATTTTGTATATGCTGAGACAAGAAACATTGGGAAGGAATCAGTGCTTGTGGCAGAAATGAAAGCCCTGATGTTTGGCCTTGAGTATTGTTGCACTCATAAGGTATTGCCTGTTGTTCTGGAAATAGATTCTTTAATCTATAAAAGAGTACTTGATGGAGTGTGGGAAACCCCATGGGTTGTTTCAGTTGTTGCAAACTACCTAAAGAAGATGTTAGCAGGAAATGGGGTCGTAAACAAATATATTTACAGAGAAGGTAATCAAGTTTAACCCCCGATTTAGCGGTAGAAGAAGTCTTCATTGAGTATGAATTCATGGTGTTCGTGAGATCTGTGAACGCCTAGGGTGAATCTCTACTCGACCACATAATTGTGTTTCCAGACCTCCATTGCCAGCTTGAAGCTATCTCCCATGGCGTTTCATCGAGATTCCAGAGCTTCCGCAAGCTCTGCTTTATTTGCTTTCCTTTGTTGCTTTGTATTTTTAACTAACTCTGTCCCAATTTATGTGGCACTTTTCATTTTTCGAGAGTCAAATAGTTTAAATTTGATCGGAAATTTACGCATGAAATCTTTAATTTTTTTGAAATGAAATTTATATATTTGTAAACTACGTAAAAAGTATTATAAGTCACAATAATTGATAATTCAAAATGTTTAAAAGATCTATGAAAAATTTACGGTCAAAGATAGACTTGTTTGAATCTCGAAATCCGAAAAGTGACATATAAAATGGGATGGAGGGCTATAAAGTTTGGGCTTGGGATACTTTTGGACCCAAGCCATGCATGTATATTGTTGTGGTTTCTCTTTTTCTCAATAAATGGGCTAGACCCAATTTTAATTTTTTTTTTTAAAGTATAAATTATTGTATAGTTAGTATATAATGTGTAAACACTAATTATATACTTATTATACAATGATCAAACACAAATTACACAATATATTATATATGTACAACAAATGTATAAATTAGTGTATGATCAATATATAAAATATACATATTGATTATACACATATTATACAATAATTATACATGAATTACACAATGTATGGATCTATCTTGTTTAAAGGGATATGTTATAAATATAAATAAGATTTGTATCTATTATTACCCCTATAAACACGTGATTATAATCAAAATCTCATAATTACTCAAACTACTAGTTTGACTAAGAAAAGTAAACAAGTTGTGGTAGCAGATTATAATGGGGTTATCAAAATACAGTAAGACTATTTTGAGTTTGACATTTATAGTAGCTGCTATTTGGGCTAATTTTTCATTTTAAAACGGAATATTGTGGACTGGTTTGGAAGTAGCTTATTTAGGGAAAATTAAATAAAATGTCCATTAGGTTAAATTTCTTATAAAAAAAAATATCATACTAAAAAAATAAGTCGTTTATTATAATAAACGGCCATTCGGTAGTTTGGCTTTTACAATTGGAAAATTACGCAAAATGACAAACATCTAGAGTAGATTATGTAATATAGCTATAGTTTTGATTATTTGTAATCCGTAGCTACAGTTTCGCGAAATTTTGCTATTCGGTTTCTTGATTATATAAATTCAGAACTTGTATTTGGTCCCTGATTGAATAAATTCAGAATTTATATAATTTGGTTCATGATGATATAAATCCAGAATTTTTATATTCACCCTAGCTATTTTTATACAAATTATGAAAAAATCACAGTAAATTACCCTGTTTGTATATTGACAAACGAAATATACAAACGGAGTTCTGAAAAAAATTTAAATGTATAAATACAAAATTTGTATATTCTTACCTTGTTTGTATATTCCAAGAGAAATACACAAACGGGCAAGCGAGATATACAAACCGCAACCTCCATTGGTATATATTTACCCTGTTTAAATATTTGCAAGCGAAATATACAAACCGCAATCTCCATAGCAAATAAAATTATAACTATGTAGCGCAATTACCGAAGCTATAGAGCTTTATCATATTTATTATCTTTGTTATTTCTAAAATTTTCTTTTTTATATTGTTCATTTTTTATTCGATTAAGGTTATATGAATCATGTTAACTAACTCACATATGAACTTCCAAACTTTTGAGATTGAAGTTCCACCAATAACTAATACCGCTCTTATGCTTGTCCTTAGTAGCATAGTAAATTATATGTACAAAATTAACTTAATATATTTGATTTAATAGTAACATATGAAGTTCGCAAATATACAATTTTGTAATAGAAAAGGAAGAGTATAGGCAACGATTTAGGCAAAATTAATTTAAATATTTAATAATAAAATAAAACATTAGGTTGCGTCTGATATAAGAATATGTAAATAATATTTTATCTTAAAAAGATTATTTTCTAAATCAATTTCAAAGTTAGTCATAATCCAATGTGGAGTGTATGATAAGGAGATAATGATTTTATGATACTTTTTAGTTATTATTATAATAATAATAATAGTATGTAAGTATTGGTTGAAATAATTGAGATAAAGTAAGAGTAATAACAATATGTAAGTATTGATTGAAATAATTGAGATAAAGTAAAACCGTAATTGTAATACCTTTTAACTGAAAATGAGTACTCATTCATATCCCATAAGTGACAAACATCTTCTTATAATTCAAATGGATTCTTAAAAATGAAAATATATTTTATAAAGAAAATATTGCGCTTCATAATAAACTCATAGAAGGAAAAGAAAAAAAAAAGATAAAAGTATACCTTTGTGTTGACTCAAGAAAGGAAAAAAATTAAATAGGTCAAATAAAATTATTGTATGGTCAACGCTAGACATGCTCATTAGCCAGTAGATATACTATAAAAGCACCTATCAAAAGAGTTAAGGATTGTGCTTCAATACTAAAATCGTAAAAGAAAAAGAGAAAAAGAGAAAAGTATATTTTTATCTTGACTCAAGAAAGGAAAGAAATTAAATGTCATATAAAATTATTTGTATGGTCAACGCTAGACATGCTCATTAGTCATTAGAGGTACTATATAAGCACCTATCAGAATAGTTAAGGGTTTCTACATACATTTTGCTTTTTATATAATAAATTATTTTCTTGTATCTCCTCGTTAAGTCCAAAGAGAAAAATTCTCAAACCATCGAAGGAATATATAATCTAATGGAAGCTTCCTATCATGGTATGATAGAAGAAGTGTGTGTAATGCTGGTAGACGATGACACAAAGTTTGTTACTAAGCTGACTGATTTGTTAAAGTCGCATAACTATAAAGGTAATATTTCTAAATATATATATATAAAATCTTTGGTCTTTGATAAACAAGATTTTCTGTAATTTTCTTTTCATAAGAAATTTAATTGATATGATGCTTGTTATCTCATTTGCAATTTTAACACCGATCTCTTTTTAAATTTTATTTATATATTTTGTAAATCTAGAATTTCTCTTTTTCTTGTTGTCATAACACTATTTCTCTGTTTGTATATGTTGTTTTCCTAGCCCATTAAATGTGTTTTGTGCGGCTATAAAAAATCAAATTAGCTTCTCTATTTTTGGTTCTTGCTATAAGCATATCATAGACTCGATTAACTTTCCCACATAGATGCATATGATTTTTCGAAGAGGCGGATGTCCTTGTAGGGATACAATTTTATGTTAATTTAAATTATTTAATCAACTTACATTTAAGTTTTACACTTGATCTCTTTTGTAGAAAGAGGGGTGTGGGGGGAGGGGGGGGGGGGACTTTCTGTGTCAATTGGTTTGGAGTGACATAGAGTAGGAGAAAAATAAGTCATTTTCTCAAAAATAATTTTTCTAGCTCTTTATTTTTTACCAATCTATCTATCATTTTAATAATTATAATTTGCTAGGGTGACGGCGGCTCAAGATTAGAATAATAAAAGGAAAAAGCAAGAGCAAAAAAAAGGGCTTGATAAGAACTGATCTGGCTATTTTTATTATTGGCCTTGAAATAACTTTTCTTTTTGTCTTTTTTTTTGGATGTAGACAAAAAAAAATAGAGAGATCTGATATTAATAAAATAAAAATAGTTTCCTTCCTTTTTTTTTGTTCAAAAGAAATTGTATCTTTTTAAAACAATATACTAATATAATTTAGGGCAAATTACAGATATACTAATATATTTTAGGGCAAATTACAGAAATCACATACTTTTAAGGTAAAATTACATTTTATACATGATACACTAATATGATGTACATTTTATACATGATACTCTAATCTGATGCGCGAGATACAATAATATAAGGCTGATACATTAATCTGATGCGCGAGATACACTAATCTAATGCGCGAAAATGAGGGATTTTGGAAATTTATAAAACTTCTAGGGGATAATGGTAATAAATAAACTAAAATGTGGGATTTCTGTAATTTTTCCTAACATGTTATTTCATCCTTTTGACAACGGGCACACCTTGAAGTTTAGTATATTTTAATTTTATTTTTCTTTTTCCTTAATTTGAAATGAAAACAATTTGAACTAGTTTACCGACTACTTGTAAAAAAAAATTTGTCTCAACCTTAGTGGTCATTCAATTAATTTCTCTACTTTAACTTGTGAATACAATAGAAAAATTTGCAGAGTATTTAAAAGGATAAGTTAATGCTATCTTACATGTATCTTAAAATGGTGATTCTCTTGAATTATTTCATTCTGCAAAAAAGATATATAGCTGATATTTTTTTGTATAGTTAGGTCTATTTTATTCTTTCCCTCTTTTTTGGGTTGGATTTCTTAATTATTTTTTTAGTACTCATTGTTTGTTCCATCTCCCATTTGTGTTAAATTATTTGGATTTGAATTTCTTTGCTATTTAGTTGGAGTAGATTCTTTAACAATATATTCTTATATGATTTTTTCTATTTTCTAATTCAATTATTTATTCTAAATAATATTGTATAAAACTTTATTATGTGAATCTGTCGAGGATTTCTAACAATGATTATGCTATAAGTTGATCAATATGCACAATTTTATAAACAAAAGTGTTGCAATATAACCTAAAAATTTATAAATTAATTTGTGTATGAAAAATTAGTAATCTACATGATCATTTTGTATATAATTTTCTTCACTAACTTTAAAAGAAAATTGATACAGTTACGACGGCTGATATGTCTTCAACAACAATGTTAATGCTCGCCAAAGAAAAGCAAAAAATTGATGTAATGATACTCAATGTTCATTCATCGAACCTTCTTTCTTTTGACCTCTTAGCTCAAGCTGTGGCTTTGGATATAATTTCACTCGGTAAGTATATATTCTATCTTCCATTTACTACGTCTACTATAGATAAAATCAGTCATTTAAATTTATACACTACAAAAGAATTGGCTATAAAATTTATTGTCCATGGGCGGGCCCATCATTGATCAAGGGGTGTCAAGCGATATCCCTTCGCCAGAAAATTACATTGTATATAGATGTTAAATTTTGATTTAATAAATATATATACAAGGATTGACACCTTCTGAAACAAGTTGAAGGTTTAGTCTACTGGATAAGGGGTTGCAAAAATTCTATGAGATTGTGTGTTCAATCCTTACTAGCCTTGTTATAATTTTTTTTTACTACAACCATTAACACCCTTAATGAAAATCCTGATTCCGCCACTATTACTGTCAATTTATCGTTATGTAGTTCATAGCTTCTTAGGATGGTTTAGGATTAACAACCAATATTACTGTCAATTTATCGTTATGTAGTTCATAGCTAAATAGGATGGTTTAGGATGAACAGTGACTTTTATTGTTTAACAGCATAAATTATCATTTTTTAATTAATATTCTTTAGTATATGATAAACAATTATATTATAATGTTACTATTATATTGAATAAGATTCAGTAAATAAGTGAGAAATTAACTATTCACACAATGTATAATTTAAGTTAATTCTAATTGATGACTTTTTGGAATAATTTTACAGTTGTATGTGATGAATTTGATGAACTCGTAGCAAAGAAGACTTTGGAAAAGGGAGCATATCTTTACCTTAAGAAGCCATTTGACGAGAATCTTGTGAAATACTTGTGGCAATTCGTATTGAGGAAAAGAATAGAAAAGGAGAAAGCGAAAGAACGATCGAAAATACATAGAGATCAGATGAAGATTGCTGATATTAGTGATAATGATATGGTTGGAGAAAATGAAGTACAATTCGGAAAGAAGAAAGATGTGTCTAATAGTGAGGTTGTTAGGCGAAAGGACTACACAGAATGGACTGACGATCTTCATTCCAAATTTATGGAAGCTGTAAAACAACTTGGGGAAGGACGTAAGTGTACTTCACTATCAATTAAATATCTTGACAATTCATTTATATGAAACGATATGCACAGTGAATATTCATACTTATTGCTGACATCAACTTGTTTGGAATAAAAACTTAATGATTGTTGTATTTACATGTACCTCAGCTTGAACTGAGAATATTATAATTATTAAATTAAACTTATATTCTTAAGAAACATGTAGGATGTTATCCCAAGGCGATTCTTTATGTGATGAACTCGCCTGGCCTTACTAGGATGCAAGTTGCCAGCCACCTTCAGGTATATCTTTAAAAAAATTAAGGGGTAAATTATGTATCATTTGTGCTTGTGGTAAGGATAAAGTTATTTTGCATTAAAAAAATCAAATGAAATTATAACGTTATTTTCTCGTATTTGATTATAAGAAAATGTTTTGCTTGGACAAATTTTTTCATCAAATACTTCTGTGAGAATTTTTTTGTACAACTATCTTAATTTTAATTTTATATAAAAAAAATCTGATTATATTTCACTTTTGTCAGTAAATATTTAGGCATTGTTATCAATCTTTACTACTCGAAAGTCTTATAAAAAACTCACTCAATAAAGAGGATTTGTGATATACTTTTGTTACATGTTTAATGACAGAAGTTAATTATTTATTGTTAATTTCTACTATTTCGTATTTCAATGGAATTATATTATAATCAATATTTAATTCATATTAGTTAAAAAAGATGTTTATCGTTCACCAACTACCAAACACCAAAAATATTTTCTTAATTATAAATGACTTCGATCATTTTCAAACACACCTAAATTACAATGAGTTTAGATGATAAATATAATCACGGTCTACTCTTTTTTCATTATTTTCTTATAACACCTTTCAGAAATGTCGTCGCAACAATTGGAGATCTCCAAAAGAGCGAAAACATATTCGTCGCCCATCAGGCCAAGGATCCTCAAGTGTTTCTCATGAACCAAAAAGTAGCTTTCGAAAATTTGGGACAATGCCTTATCTTCAAGAAAATGTACCAAATCAACAACGTTACCAAGATCAAATCCAAAGAGGCCCAGAGTTTCCATTGCCAACTCTGAATATCAATAATATCTTTGCTCAAGGAGAGAGTTCAATTCAACAACAACTCTACCGCCCACAACTTCAGGTTCAACCCCATTACCTCGGCATTGGCAATCCATTTTCATTTGCTCAAAATAGTATTGGTGGTGAGCTAAAACAACAACATACTCCATTTTTTGGAATGTTGGGTTCACAAGAACTACAAGACCCAATTATGAGAAACACTCATTATAGGCCTAATTCAGTGCTTAACAGTGAGGATCATCATTCTGAAAAAGATTATAACTTTGATCTCAATGTGGCCAAAGGAGCAACATATTCATGTAGCAGAATAGTGTCTGGTACAGACATTGGAAATACAACCATGAATGACTACAACTTGAATGTAAATGTTAACAATGTGACAACATATTCAAGTACCACAATGATGCCTAATACTTATGTTGGGAATGTTACTATTAATGAATTGAGAGCAACAAATGCGAACGCAAATTTCCAGCAATATGCTCGTGAACAAAACATGTCTGATCCAAGAAATATTGTTACGACATTATATGAGAATTTTGCTGAAGGAAGTAATTCATGTGTGAAGGAAAATTGTGATGTAAATTTCAATTTCAATAATGTGGATTATCTTTATCAGAATCTTGGACATTCGGGTGCTAACCTACCTAATGAACAAGATAGTGAGTTTGATCAAGTTTACTCTGATGATCAGGTTAGTGCTTCTACCTAATTTGATATTACGTATATTTCATGTTTGATTATTGGTATTAGCTATAATTCGTAAAAAAATTAAATTATTCTTTTGTATTATGTATTCATATCAGACGCAAGATTAAATTTTATTTTTCCTATTTTTGGTTTGCACTATAATCTCGAATATACTTGCATGTTCCAATCAAACGAGCCCTTTACAAATCAGATAGAGTTTTGAATGAATTTTTTCAGTATTAAAATAGGGTTGATGCATATATTTGAAGTAGTCATTTAACTCCTTTGGTAAAAAAAAGTTTCCCATAGTGATATCTTTTTAAAACTTAATACTAACCTATTTTTAAAAAGTATATTTTTGGTGTGAAATATACAATAATGTGGATTATCTCTTTCAGAATCTTGGACCTCCGGGTGCTAACCTACCTAATGAACAAGGTAGTGAGTTTGATCAAGTTTACTCTGATGATTAGGTTAGTACTTCTACCTAATTTGATATTACGTATATTTCGTGTTTGATTATTGATATTAGCTATAATTCGTAAAAAATAATAATTATTTTTTTGTATTATATATTGATATTAGACACGAGATTAAATTTCTTTTTTTTTTTCTATTTTGGTTTGGACTATAATCTCTACTATACTTGCATGTTCCGAATCAAACAGCCCTTTGCAAATCAGATAGAGGTTTGAATGAATTTTTTCAGTATTTAAAAAAGACATGCATATATTTGAAACTTAATACTAACTTATTTTTCCATGGTAAAAAAGTTTAACTCCTTTGGTAAAAAATGTTTCCCATGGTGATATCTTTTTAAAACTTAATACTAACTTATTTTTCTAAAAAATATTTTTCATCACAGCCATAATCTCATCTAGATTTTACTTTAAATCTACATATGTAGGTGGCAGGGACATCGAGCGTCCACTTTTCAGGAATAGAAAATCATTTTGACGAATCATTAATATGATGATCCAATTATATTGAGGCTATAAGTGACAACTCTCATTAGGGCTCTTTGTAGTGACAAAGTTGTTCTCTCAAGTGAAATTACTTTTGTTTAGTTCTGAATTTGGGATTATTGTTTTGTTTAGTATGAAACTTATTTATCCTACCATTATATAACCCTTTGGTTGACTGGTGATATATCATATATGGGATTGATTATTTGTGGGACTAATTATATTGCATCTCAATTTAGCATAATATTTGATGTATCCTTAACATATATGGGATACACTTATATTACTGTGCTCATATTGGCTTTCAGGTAAGCTCTCTTAGGATTTTCTTCATATTCTTATTATTTTTTTCCTAATCATGGCATTGAGTTTGGTGAAAATTATTCTAATTATCCAGTTAATGCTTCTATCTAACTTTGCAATTACAAGGCTAGCTACTCTTTATTTATTCTATATATGTGTTTGATATGATGAAAATTGTTTTTCAAATAGTATTTTCTGAAAACTTATTGAATGGCTTGCACAACGACATATATTCATTAGATTTGATAGGTATGATGATTATGTATTAGATGCGAATAAATATATTAACTGACTACTCTACAATGGTATACAATACCAATTTAGAGTATTTTCATGGACCATTCGTTTCAATCCCAAATAAGAATCTCTTTGCTTGAATATCTCTTTCGCTTTATTCGCTAAACCATCATTACTGTCCATAGCTTCTGGAGTAGACAAATGACTGCGATTAAATGAAAATAATTTCTTTCTCTTTTCTTACGTTATCTTCTTCCTCTCAACCTTTTCTTCTACCTCCAAATGTTCATCATTTCACTTCATCTAAGCAGAACAATGTCTCTAAACAAAGAAAGTCATCTAGAACAATGGCTTTAGAGGGTAAAAACCCAATAGAATACAAATGGGTGTTTAGAATAAAGTACAAGATACATGAGAGATTGAAAGCGTCAAAGCAAAATTAGTATCGTTGTTTTTTTAGAAAAGATATTGAAAAATAATAAAAGAATAATGAGAGGAAAATATTGTAATGAGGTCAAATAGAATTCTTTTATTTTTCTTTCATTAGATTCTATGGGAATTTTTTAACCTCTCATTTTAACTCGTAAGATCTCATGCTTAGTGGAATCAAAGATTCGACAATAGTTATCTCCAAATAAAAAGTTAAACCTTTTCTCCATTAGCTGACCAACACTCAACAAACTTTAATCAATATCAAGCACATAAATAACATTAATTTTATTCCTGAGCTAGTTTTGATTGCAATAGTCCCATCTCCTTTTGTAGGTATATAGTCACTACTCTCAATTGTAACCTTCTTATTTTTGGAGCCTATCATTGGAAAATTGTTGTACTTAATTCTAACCTGACATAGCCTTTAATGCTCAAACACTAAGTCAATTTTGCATCAACCTAAGAAGTCACACCTAGGTTCAGCTATGAGAATAGTTAGGTATGTCAAAAATCAGCCTGGATAAGGTGTGTTGTTATCAAGTTATAGACAGGGGCAGGTTTCTACAGTTTCTAATCTAGTTTTGTTACGATTCAAAAATAGACGTGATGACAGTCGTCAAATTCCACCATAACAATTCAGTCTTAAACCCAACAATACGAAAGAAATGCGGAAAGTAAAAACAACAACAACATAGGAACAAAAAGACTTTGTCCGTCTAAAATACCCTCAAAACCTAGTTATCACGTGTACAAGCCACTAGTATAATAATATAGCATTTGAATAATAAATACAAGTCTCAATGTCTTTATTTCTCGAATAGAACAAAAAATAAATCAACGAACAAGAGAGATGACAAACAACTACCTCTCAAAATCCTTTGAAAGCCTCGAAGAAAGATGAAGAAGAATGATCACACGGGTTGGGGATCGGAACCTATACAAGTGTAGAAGCAAGGATTGAGTACCAAAATACATGGTACTCAACAAGCAACCCCCCTAAATAAGGTAAAACTAAGCTAGAATACGAGTACTCCTTTCATCCCAATCGAACCACCTCAACTACAACCTACATAGAAATTAGCCCAACCTAACAATTTTACAATACACTGTTTACAAGGCTTAGCAATCACAATCCAACCGTCACAGTTCAACAACCTACAAGTATCAACTAGATCAATCATACGTATCAAGTTCATCAAATCACAATAGTCAAACACCTGCAGGAACCATTTCCCATCGGCACAATATCACTAGTCGAACCATTTCCCTTCAGCTTTATATAATTTCACTTACTAGAACAATTTACCTTCGGCACAATAACACTAGTCGAAACCATTTCCTTTTGGCTTTATATAATATCACTTGCCGGAATCATTATCGTTAGGTACAATATCAATAGCCGAAACCATTTTCCTTTGGCTTTATATAATGTCACTAGACAGAACTATTTCCCTTCGACATAATCATCACATTTCTCATCATGGTAGACAAAAATCAATGCAAATAAGCAAATTCCACACCATAAGGAAGAGACAATAACTAGTCGGAACCATTTCCCTTCAGCTTTATATAATTTCACTTACTAGAACAATTTACCTTCGGCACAATAACACTTGCCGGAATCATTATCGTTAGGTACAATATCAATAGCCGAAACCATTTTCCTTTGGCTTTATATAATGTCACTAGACGGAACTATTTCCCTTCGACATAATCATCACATTTCTCATCATGGTAGACAGGAATCAATGCAAATAAGCAATTCCACACCATAAGGAAGAGACAATAACTCAAGAAATTCAAGTCCACAATAATTAACAAATTAGGGTCCACAACAAGGCAATTAATAAGCACAACTATCAACATATTGCCTTTTTCATTAATCCCTTTTTTTAATTATTATTCATTAAGATCAAGCAAAGGAATAGTTGAACCCATCACCTCATTTTCATTACTCCCTAACACACAATGAAGGAAAATACAAGATCCTACAAGTTTTACAAGGTTTAAAAGTTCACTTGCCTCAATTCAATCAAAAGTCAATCCAAGACTTGAGTCTTTCCTTTCCAAACAATGTCCAAAGTCACACAATCTAATTCAATTAGTAATCACAATAAGATCCAGAAATCACAATACCCATATCATACACTTTGAAAAATGGGTCAAATCAACTCAAAAACCCAATTTCGAAAATGAGGTTTGAATTCGAAAATCTTTGTTTGAAAATTTAACCCAAGGCATTTGGAACTCATTGAAGAAAACCATTTCGAAAAACCAATAATTCACAATCACCATTTTACTTTAGAACTCAAGTTTTCGAAAAACATTGTCATTTGTCAATCAAAAATATCAATTTTAATGTTAAAATCCACAAATGATCAAAGAGAATTGATGTTTTAGGGTTACAAAGACTTACCCAAATGATTCACCATGAAAAATTTATGTAAAATCGCCTAAGGGTTTTTCAAAACTCAAAATGGGGAAAATGGGATAAAACCCCAAAATGGCAGGACAAAAACCCTTTATGTTCTAGCAAAAGTGTCACACCTTGAACTTACACCCTGGGCGTGGCCGGCACTCGAGAACCATTGTTGGTCCCCAAGCGAACCCTTGGCCTGGCTGACTACTTAGCGGAAAACTCAGTCAAGCGATAAAAGGCTTAAAAACATAATTTTATGAACATTTAAACTCAAAGTAAATACTCAACTAAATTGTTTTTAAAATACTCAAGAATATAAGTATAATAAATTGCAAAAACATCTCAAGGAAAAGTAAATACTAAAAGACTCCTCAACTCTATCTATCTATGAAGCTTATACTATCAAAGAAGGATGTCCGGACAAGACCCACGACATATCAAAAGTACTAAATAGAAAGTAAATTTGAAGTCCTCCGGAATACAAGGAGTCCCACAAAACGCTAACTAGAGTGTAGAGTGATCTCAGCGAAGCGCTTGTTAATGATCCCAAACACCTTTATCTGCATCATAAAAAGATGCAGGTCGAATGACATCAGTACATTGAATATACGAGTATATTGAGAACACACAAACGACCTTGATATGCAAGCACACCATTTCCCTCTCAAGAGAAAGTCTCTATAAACTTTTTAAGAACCGTTTCCTTCAACTCAACAAAAATTGGATCAAGACTTTGCTTAGCTTTCACATTTAACACAAAAGACGACGTCGAACCATTTTGAACAACAACACCACCCTCATCGAAATCTACCAAGCAAACATCTAGCTTACCTAGTCTATGAACATCACGAACCAATTATTTCTTATCATCTTCAACATGTGCAGCACTACTCATCGACAACCAACTTAAGGTATCAGACACCACATTGGCTTTGCCCGGGTGATATAGGACACTCATGTCATAGTAATTCAAGAGTTCTAGCCATTTACGTTGGCGAAAATTTAGATCTTTTTTCTTAAACATGTTTTAAGTACTTTTGTGGTCGGTAAAGACATCAACATGGACACCATACACCTAATGCCTCAAAATCTTTAAGGCAAAAACAATCGCCACTAGTTTCAAATCATGGGTAGGACAGTTCTTTTCATGAATCTTAAGTTTCCTTGAGGCATAGGCAATAACTTTCCTATTTTGCATAAGTACACACCCTAATCCAATCCTTGAAGCATCACAATAAACAACAAACCCATTGGAGCCTTCCGGTAAAGTCAACACCAAAACAGAGGTAAGTCTATCTTTCAATTCTTGAAAACTCTTCTCATATGATTCCGACCATAAAAACTTAACCTTATTTTGGGTCAATACAATCAATAGAGAGACAATCAAAGAAAACCCTTTCACAAACCTTCTATAATATCTGACTAAGCCAAGAAACTTTGAATATTTAAAGAGGATCGAGGTCTAGGACAATTATTAACCGCTTTCGTCTTCTTAGGATCAACCTCAATTCCCTTATCAAAAACAATATGACCAAGAAAAGCCACAAATCTCAACCAAAACTCGCATTTACTAAACTTTGCAAATAATTATTGGTCCTTGATGACTTGCAACACAATCCTCAAATGATCGGCATTCTCATCCTCACTCCGTGAGTAAATCAAGATGTCATCGATAAACACAATCACAAACATATCAAGATATTGTCCAAATACACTATTTATTAAGTCCATGAATGCAGTTGAAGTATTAGTCAACCCAAAAGACATTATCAAAAACTCATAATGGTCATACCGAGTTTGAAAAGTTATCTTCAAAATGTCACTTTCTTTCACCTTTAGTTAGTGATAACCCAACCGGAGGTCAATCTTAGAGAAGTAACTTGTTCCTTGATGTTGATCAAACAAATAATCAATCCTTGGAAGATGATACTTATTCTCAATGGTAACCTTGTTCAGTTGTTGGTAATCAATATACATGTGAAGTGAATCATCCTTCATACGAACAAATAAAACTGGAGCACCCCATGAAGAGATACTCGGTCAGATCAAACTCTTATTCAATAGATCATTCAATTGCTCCTTTAATTCCTTAAATTTAGTCTGATCCATACAAAAAGGAGGAATAGATATGGGTTGTGTATGTAAGAGAAGCTAAGGTCAATACCAAAGTTTATTTCCCTTTCGGGAGGAACACCGTGTAGATCATCGGGAAACATTTTCAGAAACTCATTTACCGCGGGGACCTGACTCAACACTAGGGGTTTAGGAATCTGTATCCCTAACCCAAACAATAGAATATAGAAAATAACTAATTAAATCATAATTGAGAAGAACCCATGGAAATTCAATAAAACCCTAATTTTGAATTGAGAATTGAACTTGTAGAATTGGGATCTTTAAAGACCCAATGGAGGAAAAGACTCCATAGGTGAATACTAACATACCTTGATGATCAAAGCCTAAAATATATGGTGAATTTGAGATCTTGAAGTGAAACCCTAACTTCTTCTTCCTTAACTTAAGAGATAATTTTTGGGAGGAGATCAACTTGGAGGGAATTGGGATTTTAGGATAACGATTTTAGAATGTGTAGTTTTAGGACTTAAAATACTTATATAGGGGTTAGAATAGAGGTCAAAACGACATAACTTAGGTAATAAACACTTAGGAAAAAGACCCAAAACCCCCTAAAACTAATTGTCAACTCGGCCTGCGAGTGTGACCTACGGACCATAGAACCGTAGACTAAGTACTGGAGCCTTAAATTCAATCTAATTTTGATGAGATTGGTCTATGGCCCGTAGAACCTTCTACGGTCTGTAGACCCCAACCTGTAGCGACCCTAAAAATTGATAGGTGAAACTAGAGCCTAACGTATGAATCTTAAAAGTTTAAGCATAAATTGGTAAGTCCATGTGGGCAAGGGGCGGTTTCGTAAATATTATTTTTAAGTTAAATTAAGAAGTGGGTAGATTTTATATTATTTCTAATTATTATATATGGTATTAAAACTTTTAAAAGGTATTTTTGAATTCATTCTTCAAATTAAAACCCCTCAAAAGTTCTTCTCTCTAAAAGTCCTCTCAAGCTCAAGGAAGAAGAAGTTGTGGGCAACTAGGGTTTCGAATTGAAGGTTTCTTCCATCAAATTTTCGTGGACTTTCTCAATACTAAGGTATGGTGGCTCTTTATCTAAAGCTAGTTTTTGCTTTAGAGCCAATTTCAAAGGGGTTTTCAAATTCTCAAAAGTTATGAAAAACTTTTATTCCTTACTTTACTCAAGGGTTCTTGCATTAAATGGTTTTAAATGATGGATTGTGATATTGTTGATATTAAATTGATGTTTTCAAGTGAAAAATCTCATGAACCCTTGATTTCACAAATCTCTATATTTGACTTATGAAATGGGTTTGTTGATAATGATTGGGTATTGATGAATT
>JAJOOR010007668.1:0-30743 GCA_036250505.1 Solanum acaule | reverse complement strand
TGAAGGATCATTGACCATGAAATTCAACACAACTAACATTCATCATAATCGACATGTACATAATCATACTTCAAATAGTTCATTCATTTCATGTATAAGCTCATATATTCATATTGTAGGTTATGTGGGTAAAGTCCTTTCACAATAGACCATATACAATTCAATCATGCATATTAGCTTCCTTTTTTAAGCCTAAGCATCCTTAACTTATTCACATTAGCTTTTACCTTTAAAGCCTTAGGAATCATCTTCATATTATGAGCATTACTCTCAAGCAATACATCACATGGTCTAAGTAAACCTATATCTAAGGTAAACTAACCACATGCTTCATACTTAATCAATTATAGGCATATAGCATCAAGTAACCTAGAACTCAATACTACTTCAACCATGATTCATCATTCAAGACCTAATCAAGTTAGTTCATGTCTACAAGATTCATCTATAAGCAATTCATGTGCAAGTGATCTAGTCTAAGGCAATTCATCAAGTAGTTCATCAACCTTAAAGGTTCACATCTTACCCTCAATTTGCCTCATTCATGACTTAACCCTAGAATCTTAGGTTAATCAAGAATATAGGTAGATTCATACTTAGATCATGTAGTTACATCATAATCAACTCATAATCAATCAATTGAATCAACTCCTAACAACATTCATAGTGTAGAGAAGAGTCATAGCTAGGTTCAGGAAAAACACATGAATTCTTTGTAATTCAAGTTAAAACCATCTAAAATCATCTAAAATCAGTAGAATCATCAATAAAAAACATAATTCAATGTAAACATAATCACTTGTCAAGCTTACATGATCCATCAACTCATACCCTAGTTCACAATTTAGGAAGAAGGGGAAAACATAGGTCCAAGGGAGATTTTCATCAAAATCCTTCAAGTATTCATTAATCCAATCATAAATCAACTTAATCAATCATAATAAACCTTAATTAAACCATTGATTTCGTTTTGGGAAGAGACCCATGTTCATAGATTGAAAACCCTAGAATTGGGGAATTTGAAAACATAATTTGAAGGGCTTCTTGGTGATAACTAGCCAAGAATGAAAAGCATACATACCTCAATTAAGAATCCCCAAAAGATTTGGGGAAGAACCTTGATAATCCACAAACCCTAGCTCCAATGGCCTCTTTCTTCTTCCTTGAGCTTAGAGAGAGAAATATTGAGAGGAGGTGGGTTTCTTTTTAATTCTAATTAGAGTGACTTAAATGGAAGAATTTAGGTCTAAAAGGGTTTTATAAATGCTAGGAAAGTCATAGATTTATAGGGACTCAACTTAGGAAAAGAATTAAGGACCCACAAAGTTTAAACTTAAAAGTTTTCACTAAACCCATCTAAGCTCACCCTTTGCACCCCTTGGCTCGCCTAGGGCACTAGGTGACTCGCCTAATGGCCCTTGGCTCCCCCATTTTGATAGTGCTTCACTATTTTGGGCATAACTTTTTACTCCAAGATCGGAATTGGGCAAACCCGGTGTCGTTGGAAAGAGGACTTAGAGACCTTTAATTGGATAGATAATGGCCCACCTAATTCGTTTTGAGCTAAGAGAAGTTGACCGTACAAGTTGTAACTTAAAAATCTGCCTCTTGCCCGTCTGAGCTCCGCCTTTGGACACTTGGGCTCGCCAAGTGCACTAGGCGACTCGCCAAGTGCACCCTTGGCTCGCCCTTTGTTCCAGTGAGCTCACTCAAAGGCTGGTCATTAGGTGATGGAGGGGGAGAAGGGCAACACCCCAACTAGCTTGGCGAGCTCCCCTTTAGCTCCCCCTTTGGTCTAGTAGCTAGGCCAAATGGACAGTCCACTAGGCGACCATAGGGGCATAAGGGCGACTCACCAACCCCTTAGGCGATCTAGCAGCCCCATCGCCAAACAGTCATTCCAAGGACAAGGCTTCTTTCACCCTAACTTGCTAGTCGAGGCCCTTGCTTGCACCCTAAGCTGCTACCTAGCTCCATTTAAGTTCTAAAACAGTATAAACATCAACCTAAGGTCACACTAACCCAAACGTCAAGGCTCTAGTTCATCCTATCATTTTTCGAGTCGTTACATTATCTCCCCCTTAGGAACATTCGTCCTCGAATGACATTTTAAACACTTAATGGAAATAAAGACTCAAGACTATCAGCCCATCAAGCATGAAACATCATTAATGCACAACTCAAGATTCACTATTCACAATGAGCACTTATTCAAATGAGGTAACATCAACTCCAACTCAATCATGATCAATGCAATACAAGGAAGTACGAACTACATCTACAAACTCATTATGTATGATATGCAACATATCTCATGTTCATAGGAGGAACTACCTTCTCCTAGTCATAGCATGCTTAATATACTTAATGGAGCTCATATGCAATCATAAAAGCATTTCATTCGAGGAGGAATTCTCAACTCCTAACTAAAACATGCTCAATCACAACATTATGGAGCCAATATGCCCTTTCGTCAAAAACATAACAAATCATGTTAATCAAACCATCTCATGAAGTCAAATGATCCATCACCATACTAAGATGTACAACAACATGAGGAACATAAAAATCATGAAAACTCATTTTCTCATAAATCATGAATTCCATCAAGAACATGCATAATCATAATGAGATCATGAAAACACATAAATCACACATGACTCCAAAACATGAAACAAGCCACAAGGATCTCTTGGTCTCAAGCTTGAATAGGAATAGGAGAAAGGGATGAGGATATCGGGACTCTCAATCAAAGTTGCTACTCAAGCACATGATCTCCCTCTTAGGAGTAAGCCCCTTTTTACTAAAACCTCAAACACTACTCCTTTGTAACAACTCAAGCATTACCAAGGCTCATTATAGCCTTACCGGGCTCGAGAACTAATAGAGGTCTAATAACCATGCATCCAAACCCTACCAAGATTAACAAGAGTAACTCTAACAGACAACAAAATCATAGGACACACATAACATCCAAGACTCCAAAATCATAAAATGAGTCAACGGGGACTTATCATATTGAGCTAGAGGAGGCATAGAAGGGAACGTAAGGATAATGGGACATCTATTTGGCCCTTGGCCTCCCAAATAGCACCCTCAACTAAAACCCTTACTAAGATACCACCTCACCATGCTCTAAGCACCTCTTATACACCACTAATCATCAAATCCTCCAACCCATCACAAACTCATAATGGACAAGGTTGGGTTTAAAATCAAGAGAAGTCTAACAACAATGCATCTCAACCTTACTAACTTCCCTCAAGATTCATATGAGCCTACAAAACCGAGACTAAACTTCCCAAACTCAATGCACTTCTCAAAGTGAGTATTTCAAGCCAATCTCTATCATGGATATCAAAGATACTTAATGACCTTACCATCTAAGAACATCATCTTCCTCATGGAAGTAAACTTATACGGACTTTTCTAAGCACAATCTCTTTCAATTCTAAGGTCGGGGCAAGTCATTACTATGTTTTCACATCATCACACAAGGTGATTCTAGACCATAGTGAATTACACTACTACCCTTTTTAGGGGAATCTATTCACTAAACACATATAGGCATTACTCAAACACCCTCTTTCACCAAACTTACAAACTACCTAAGGTCAAAATGGTCAAGTAGAGTTCTACCCTCAATATAATGAAACAACTATGAAGCCCATTCACATTAAAGACAACATCAAGGTCTAGCTTATCAAGTCACAAAAGTCAAGTAATACCGGAATCTAATAAAGCACAACACATCCCGGAACCATTAGGAGGAACTTTCTTATCCTCTTTTCCTCTAACCTTAAGCACCGGGCCATCTCTTATTTTCCAAGGGAAAAACTTATCAATAAACCCATATCATCACCTTTGTTGGGATCTACCAACCAATCAAACCTAGGTATTGTCTAAACACCTTACTCAAATGACCATACTTAAGATCAATCTTAAAAGGTAACTAACTATTTGAAGTTGGTCAACACTTACACTTCTTCCTTTTCACCTTAACTAGGTGGTATATGCAACCCTCAAAGTCAATCTTAACAAACATAGTCCAAACTTATGGTATAAATATTTCCCCCTTCCACTCTCAAAAAGTTCAAATAAGGACTAACAAGTTGACCATACGGATTCTAACATCATATAGGAGCAAAACCATAACACTACCAATCCATCCTAAGGATGACATCCAAATCTTGCATATCAAGTTCAGTCTAGTCACATAGCTAAAATTGGCATTTCAACCAACATCTTCTCCCTTGCTCCTTGTAACAAGAGCCCTTTGAGTAGTCACATCTAGAAGACCACTGATTAGAAAGAAAGACTTTATAGAGTTAAACTCTATGGCACGACTAGAAAATGAAGAAGTGAAACTTCCTAGCGTCCAATTGCCTCTCGCTCATAGATGTGTCGCGACTCACACCGATGAACAAGACTCTACTAGACGTGGTTTGAGACATCCTAATACATTCCCAAAAACTTATGCTCTGATACTAAGTTTTTCACGATTTGAGAGCACCCCCTAGTCATACCACGGCGTACTTGACCCCGAAGGGGTCTCATACAAGCCCTTAGCATATCATAACATAGGAACATAGGAAAAATGCGGAAAATTTTAAAACTTTTCTTTACAATCGAAGTCTTTATAAAATGAGAGAGAATCTATGACACTATGTCTCAAACCATCTATAACATTAGATAAACTCTTTAATACAATCTTAGGGACACGACCCCTACATAATAAATCTTGATCATAAAATGAAGACATAAATGACATGTGGTTGAGCCCTCGAATACTATGAGGACTCACCAATATTCTTCTCCTTAATCTACTAGAGTCCTAGCCCAAGGATAGCATCCAATATCTCCAAAGCCTACACTTATAGAAAATGTAGAAATATGGGTTAGCACAAATTGTACAAATTATGGAAGCCATGTAAAAAAAAATCCTTAAAACATGCATAAAAAGGACATTTTGTTTAAAACCATGCTTCATGTCATTTTTGAACATTATCTTTGAAATAGTTGAAGAATGTAGCTCATAAGACAACCCATGCACAATTCATTAGAACATATAGGATATCATCACAATTACAAGAGTAGTCTCCAACACCACATAATGCATACTCCAATCTTTAAAAGGAATTATTCACATACATGAGTACATACCAAGATCATATCAACATAATAGAACTATCCCATGAGAGACCCTAAGCTACACTTGTGCAATGCATAGATAGGATCCATAATCCTACCTGCACTAACTCTCACTTTTAGGCCACCATGATCATACATACAATGAGTTCATACCAATACACATAGGCAACCCAAAGACATACTAGTGCAACGCAAAGGCAAAGTCCCATAACCCTACCAAATGCCAAGTACCGCATTTAGATTACCAACAACATACATATCATACCTTTGGTTCATTCATAGCCAACATACATAAGTAAGGAGACATTCACAATCATAACTTTAATAAGTAAAGTCTACCTTAACCTTCATTCATGTCATACATACATAATTCATAAGTCTTCATACCATAAGGGAACCTAACTATAACCCCTCTTAAAGTCCACTTGTGCAATGTATATATAGCAACCCATACTACCACCCATACTAAGTAGTACCTCTTAAGAAGTCATAATTAGAGTCCATATTCTTATCATAGATTGTATTGGAATATTAGCCTTAACCGACATAGACCATGTGAGCTACATGGAATCCGGTGTCATATAACCCCACACCGAAAGGAGGCATTCTAATTGCCTAATGTAGAACTACATGAATAGCTATCTAGGTGAATCCACTAGCTATATACCTATGTGGGCACATAGTTATGGGATATGGGGATTGCTACTAGAAACTCGGACTTGCTAACGTAAAAGGTTTCCATCCCATGAGACAACATATTTTGGGAACCCGGACTAACTAGGGTAAAAGGAACTAATGGGAAGCCGGACTTTCTAGCATAAAAGCTTCTATCTCATTTTCATATCCGCTCGGTGCTAAGCATGATTCCCTTTAAAAGTCATATTAAGTCTTTACTTAAGTTCATGGTCATAAGAGAATGCACTAGGCACTCAAACCAACATTCATATCATAATAGCTCATAGATTCATTAGGGTGAGAATGTCCTTTCAACCTTCGAATCATTAACATATGAGAAAACCTTTCACATTATAGTTGTAGTGTTTCATGAGAATAGCCTTTCAATCAACACAACAACATTATCATCATCCTAGACAATTCATACATATACAAGTGTAAGGGTAAGGGAGAATGACCTTTCA
The DNA here is from genome assembly GCA_036250505.1 of Solanum acaule. Classification (NCBI taxonomy): domain Eukaryota; kingdom Viridiplantae; phylum Streptophyta; class Magnoliopsida; order Solanales; family Solanaceae; genus Solanum; species Solanum acaule. Next base: position 24,453 of record JAJOOR010007668.1, on the reverse strand, counting down.
ACAATACCACATTTTACACAATAGTCATAGCATATCATACATAGTCATATCATATCGTACATAGTCATGTATAGGGGTATAGGGTAGAAAGATCTTGCATCAATACGACAATATACACAACAACTAAACACCTCCACCTTTCAAGTGGATCAACATGGTCATGCACATTTCATTCATAATAGTATGTAAAGGTGCAAATGAGAACTAACCTTTCATTAAACACCATAGATACATTATCATCATAGACACTTCCTTCTCAAGAGTTCATAAGCATGTACATAATAACACAATCACGCATATATTGCATTGAAGGATCATTGACCATGAAATTCAACACAACTAACATTCATCATAATCGACATGTACATAATCATACTTCAAATAGTTCATTCATTTCATGTATAATCTCATATATTCATATTGTAGGTTATGTGGGTAAAGTCCTTCCACAATAGACCATATACAATTCAATCATGCATATTAGCTTCCTTCTTTAAGCCTAAGCATCCTTAACTTATTCACATTAGCTTTTACCTTTAAAGCCTTAGGAATCATCTTCATATTATGAGCATTACTCTCAAGCAATACCTCACATGGTCTAAGTAAACCTATCTCTAAGGTAAACTAACCACATGCCTCATACTTAATCAATTATAGACATATAGCATCAAGTAACCTAGAACTCAATACTACTCCAACCATGATTCATCATTCAAGACCTAATCATGTTAGTTCATGTCTACAAGATTCATCTATAAGCAATTCATGTCCAAGTGATCTAGTCTAAGGCAATTCATCAAGTACTTCATCAATCTTAAAGGTTCACATCTAACCCTCAATTTGCCTATTTCATGATTTAACCCTAGAATCTTAGGTTAATCAAGAATATAGGTAGATTCATACATAGATCATGTAATTACATCATAATCAACTCATAATCAATCAATTGAATCAACTCCTAACAACATTCATAGTGTAGAGAAGACTCATAACTAGGTTTATGGAAAACTCATGAATTCTTTGTAATTGAAGTTAGACTCATCTAAAATCAGTAGAATCATCAATAACAAACATAATTCAATGTAAACATAATCACTTGTCAAGCTTACATGATCCATCAACTCATACCCTAGTTCACAATTTAGGAAGAAGGGGAAAACATGGGTCCAACGGAGATTTTCATCAAAATCCTTCAAGTATTCATTAATCTAATCATAAATCAACTTAATCAGTCATAATAAACCTTAATTAAACCATTGATTTCGTTTTTGGAAGAGACCCATGTTCATAGATTGAAAACCCTAGAATTGGGGAATTTGTAAACATAATTTGAAGGGCTTCTTGGCGATAACTAGCCAAGATTGAAAAGCATCCATACCTCAATTAAGAATCTCCAAAAGATTTGGGGAAGAACCTTGACAATCTACAAACCCTAGCTCCAATGGCTTCTTTCTTCTTCCTTGAGCTTAGAGATAGAAATATTGAGAGGAGGTGGGTTTCCTTTTAATTCTAATTGGAGTGACTTAAATGGAAGAATTTAGGTCTAAAAGGGTTTTATAGTTGCTAGGAAAGTCATAGAATAATAGGGACTCAACTTAGGAAAAGAATTAAGGACCCACAAAGTTTAAACTTAAAAGTTTTCACTAAACCAGTCTAAGCTCGCCCTTTTCACCACTTGGCTCACCTAGGGCACTAGGCGACTCGCCTAATGGCCCTTGGCTCCCCCATTTTTACAATGCTTCACTATTTTAGGCATAACTGTTTACTCCAAGATCAGAATTGGGCAAACCCGTTTGCGTTGGAAAGAGGACTCAGAGACCTTTAATTGGATAGGTAATGGTCCACCTAATTCGTTTTGAGCTAATAGATATCATCATTTGAAGTTGACCGTAGAAGTTGTAACTTAAAAATCTGCCCCTTGCCCGTCTGAGCTCGCCCTTTGGACACTTGGGCTCACCAAGTGCACCCTTGGCTCGCCCTTTGTTCCAGTGGGATCACTCAAAGGCTGGTCATTGGGCGATGGAGGGGGAGAAGGGTGACACGCCAACCATCTTGGCGAGCTCCCCTTTAGCTCCCCCTTTGTTCCAGTAGCTAGGCCAAATGGGCAGTCCACTAGGCGACCATAGGGGTATAAGGGCGACTCGCCAACCCCTTAGGCGATCTAGCAGCCCCATCGCCAAATAGTCCTTCCAAGGACAAGGTATTTTTCACCCTAACTTGCTAGCCTAGGCCCTTGCTTGCACCCTAGGCTGCTACCTAGCTCCATTTAAGTTCTAAAACAGTGTAAACATCAACCTAAGGTCACACTAACCCAAACGTCAAGGCTCTAGTTGATCCTATCATTTTCCGAGTCGTTACATCTTAGTTCACAATTCGGGAAGAAGGGGAAATCATGGGTCCAAGGGAGATTTTCATCAAAATCCATCAATTCTCCATTAATACAATCATAAATCATCATAATCAATCGAAATAAACCTTAATTAAATGATTGAATTCGTTTTGGAATAAGACCCATGACTAGATTGGAAAACCCTAGAATTGGGGGATTTGAAAACATGATTTGAAGTGGCTTCTTGGTGATAGCTAACCAAAAATGAAGAGCATCCATACCTTAGGTTTATATTCCCATCAAATTCATATGAAAAATCCCTCTTCTTGAAGCTCTAGCTTGATCCATTCCTTTGTTCTTCAATGGAGTCTAGAGAAAAGATTTTGGGAGGGAAAGGTAGTTGGGTTTTGATTTGGGGTCTAGGGTTATAATGAATTAATGACTTAGTTTTAGTGGTCTATTAGCTTATATAGGTGATTAATTAACTAGTTAACCGACCTCCCTTAACCCCTAATTAAATACCTAACTAATTCCCAAACCCCTAACTTAAACTAAAAAGCTGGAAAACTGGCAGCATTCACGAGACCCCCATCCACGGACCGTGGATGGGTCCACTGGCCGTCAACCACTTCTGTGGTTGGTGTCTGAGGAAACATTTACAGGCTTGCTGCAGGCCTTGACCTACGGAGCAAGACCACGAGCCGTAGATCAATCTACTGGCCGTGAATTGCATCCGTAGTTCACCAAAGTTGGACAGTTTTGGGGATTGTTTTGGGGTCCTCCTCAAGGACCCCTTGGGTGGTCCTTGGGGAGTCGTACCCAGACGTTTAACCCCTAAAAACCATCTTTACAAGTTTTAACCCTCATACAACACTCCAAAACTCTTACCAAAGGTTCTAGAACTCACTAGTTTCCATTTGACTCTAGCTTGGTCTTACTAGATTTCCGGGTTGTTACACATACTTTCCTAATAACATTGCACCAAGCACAACTGTAGTAGACTGTCTCTTGAACCAAGCCTATCCTCCTCTGGACAGGTGTGTGTGTCGCATAATTTTCTAACTTTGAAATTTAGATTTATTCAAAGATGATGATTTAAAAATCCATGAACAACCATCGGTAGGACATTTTAGACAATAACTGTGTATGAAGAATATTTTCAATAATACAAAAATTTATACAAAATCAAATAAATAAATTTAATTATTATTAATAAATCTTACATGGTAGTACTTGATCTAACAACAGTGAAACAAAACTCCCTCAAAAGTGCATACTTCTACATCACTGCGGATAGTGCGTGCTTATCCACGTAAATCTGACCTTCCACCATAACATCATTCTGAGGGTCATTGATTATTTCAGTTTCTTCAGTTTCTACATTATAACCATCTACAATTGGATCCATACCCCTCAAACATATTGCATTTGACGTTACAAACGATTGCCTTGAATTTATTTGCATAGGCATCTGGTAAATGTTTTAGGTATCAATTTGGTATTCAATACTTTCCATGGCTCTATTTTTACATGTTACACATAATGGATATTTTGAAAAGAAATTCGAATTCACTCTTTTCTGATCTAAATAGACTTGTTCACCCATATCATTATGAATGTTCATCAGGGGGCATCGATCACTCATAAAATATTTGATCACCAACTCAAATATTGTTGTGTCGATTCCTAATTGGAGTGCAATAGTCTTAATTAAGCTATCATATTTTGTGGCTGCATCATATATAACTCCTTCAATCTTAAAATCCACATATATTCCTGCGTCAGAGGTTCATAAATAGTTACACATAAATAACACAATAGATACTATTACAATGTACAATCCAAACTTATTGTTGTGTATTATAGTGGTATACTTTATGATAAACGATGCTAAAAGTAATTTAATGGTTTAAATTCTATGCAGAAATGGTATAAATTTTGGTATAATTTACAACTATTATGGTGAATGTTATGATTAAAAAATTGTGTACACTTCAATATGATATACATCATCATTTGCACCACAAACTAACGAAACTATACTACTAAACAAACTAACCACTATCATATAACAAAACTTTATACACCATAATAATTGTAAATTATACCAATTCAACAAAAATACACCCTTAATAGACAAAAAAAATTCAACAAAAATACACCATAATGGTTTGGTGAATATACGCCACAAACTAAAAAACATATGCATAAAAAATATATCGACTACATCAATACATAAACCACTAATAACCAATAATTAAACTATAGGTGAGTACTTACGTATAGTGTAAAGCAATTGAGAATAGTATAGTTTATGTTTTACAGATCCGATCCAAGAAACACCAATCAATAAAGTTATAACTGTAACACCCGATATCCGAAAAAGGGAATTAAACCAGATTTTTAGGAAGTTGTAGGTGCTAGCCATGGATTCCAACCACGGCTCGTGGGTTGAATCACAGACTGTAGGTGGGTCCGTGGATTGGTCACCCTTCCAAGGTGATTGAGGTCTAGGACCACGGCTCGACCTATGGACCGTAGGTCAGACCACGGTCCGTTGTCAGGGTCCATGGTTTGAGGCCCAAAAATCAAGCCCCAGAAATCCATCCACGGTCTACCAAGATGGTCCATCGGTGGCAGTTGACAGTTATTATTTCAGGGTTAGTTGGGTCTTTTCCCAATCAATTAGTTTCAATGTTATGTCAATTTGGCTATGTTTATAACCCGTATAAAATCCTTTTAACCCCAAATTCACCCCATTTACTTCATTCTTTCAAATTCACAAAAGAATCCTAATTCCTCTCTAAATAATTCTCTCTCTAGAAACTTGAAGAAGAAGGAGAGGGATTCATCTAGGGTTTCAAGCTAAGGTTCCAATTCTTCCATTGAAGGCTAGCATTTAGAGTCAAGGTATGATATTTTTCATCCATGGAGTTCCCAAATTCCTCTATTTCAAATGGTAAAATTCCCTAATTGAGTTAGGATTTTCTTCAATTAGCATGCGTTCCTTTCATTATTGATTTAAATGATTGAATTATAATATTCTATGCATGAATTGATGAATTGCAATGCTTTTATGATGAATTCTCCCATGAACCCATGTAATCCCTATGTTTTCAAGTTGTGAATCATATGATGAGGGATTTTGAGTATAAAGCAAGTTATTTTATGAAATTTAACATGTACTGCAAGCTTTGCATGAATTTATGATGAAATCCATATTTAACCCATGTTTTCTAAGAGTTTATGATTGAAAGTGGGTTTTGACCTTAAGAGGTAATTATGGATTTATGCATTGATTATGAGATTTATGCTAATGTTTTAAGGGTTCTTTGAGAGTAAAGTATCAATGATGATGTTGTTATTGTGTTGTTTAAAGGACATTCTCATAAACACATAACTAGCATGATGTGAAAGGTTTTCTCACATAGAAAGGGATTCTTAGGTTGAAAGGCTTTCTCACCTAAATGAATCAAGAGTAAGAGCTATCCTAATGAACTAGCTTGGATTGGTTGTCCAAAGGACACCTTTTCATGAGTAATGAAGTCAAGTAAGAAATGACTATTCCGTGGAAACTTATGCTTAGCACTGAGTGGATATTGATAGTGAGATGGAAGCTCTCCCGTAGAAGAGGTCGGGTTTCCAATATGATCTCATAAGATGGAAGCTCCCCTATAGTAGAGGCCGGGTTTCTAGTAGCAATCTCTTTATCCCAGAAACTATATTCCCAATAGGTTGATTAGCTACTGGATCCACTTAAGCTAGATGTTCATGGTTCTACCTTAGGCAAGTAGAACAACCCTTTTTGGTGTGTGAGACACCGAGGGATCATGTTATAGCTCACATGGTCTCATGTCGGTTAAGGCTAATTTCCCCACAAGTAATAATGAACTAAGGTTACTTCAATAAGTATCTCACATGAGTTCAAAGGTTTTAAAGATGAAGTTAGCTTTGATTGACCATGACTTTTTTTACTTATGTTTTATAAAGCTTTATATCATGTTTAACTTGGTCAATTGCATGTCATGAAATGAAATGTCCCTTTAGCATGTTTTAAATGTTTTATGCATGGCTAACATACTTGGTAAATTTGTTTTGTACTAACACATACTCTTGCCTTTATTTTTTCCAAATGTATGGTCCGACAGATAGGTATCCGAGTCTCATGGCTAGTAGTTGAGTTTGTGAGTTCCCGAGCTTTGGTGAGTCCTCATGCTTCGAGGATGGACTTTTTTGTTTAGTTTCTTTGATGGATTTCCCTTTGAACATGATGTATGGGCTACTCTCAATTTCATTCTATTATATTAGATGGCTATGATGAAACATGAGTTTAGACTTCCACTTTTCATTTTATAAAATGATTTAGACTTGGACTACTATTTTACTCTTATTGTTCTATTCCTTATGTTATGAGAGCTAAGTGGCTTGTATGGAGTCCTTCGGATTTCTATACTCCATGTTACATCTAGGGGGTACCCCTGGGTCGTGACAAATTTGGTAATTAGAGCAGAAGGTTTGGAATGGTCCTAGGATGTCTCATAAACAACGTCTAGTAGAGTCTTGTTCATGAGTGTGAAGCGCGCCACATTTATGAATAAGAGGCCATAAGATGAGTAGGAAACTCCCTTTCTTTCATTACTCTTAAGTCGTGTGATAGAGTCTAATTCAGTAAAGTTTATCTCCTAATCCTTATCCTATGTTCTTCACTATATGGCTACCCAAAGAGCTTATGCTAGAAGGAATGTAAGGGAGAATGAGGAACAAAAAGCTCCTCCCAAGCTCCTCAAGTTTCGGTCGATCCTTTGGCCGAACAAGTATCAAATACGGAGTTTAGGGCTGCTTTCCAAGAGTTGGCTCAAGCGGTGACGGCCCAAGCAAATAGGGAGATTGCAGTTACCGTGAACCGAAATATGGATACGACGGCTTCAAGAGTAAGGGACTTCGCAAGGATGAACCCTCCAGAGTTTCATGGTTCCAAAGTTGAGGAAGATCCTCAAGAGTTTATCAATGAGATCTATAAGATTTTGATGATCATGGGTGTTACACTGGTAGAAAAAGCAGATTTGACCGCTTATCAACTAAAGGGAGTGGCTCAAATATGGTATAATCCATGGAAGGAAGGGAGACCAAAAGATGCGAGTCCCCTAGATTAGGAGAAGTTCAAAACCGCTTTTCTTGATAGGTTTTTTCCCCTAGAGATGAGGGAAGCCAAGTTGCTTGAGTTCATTAACCTCAAGCAAGGGAGTATGAGTGTGAGGGAGTATGCTCTAAAGTTCACTCAATTGTCGAAATATGCTCCAACAATGGTTGCGGATTCAAGGGCTAGAATGAGTAAGTTTGTTTCAAGCGTGTCTGAAATGGTAGTTAAAGAGTGACGAACCGCCATGCTCATTCATGACATGGACATCTCTCATCTCATAGTGCATGCACAACAAATTAAGGAAGAAAAACTTAAGGAAAAGTCTAGAGAGGTAAAAGGACTAAGACCGGTGATGGTAATTTCTCTCATGCTAGGTCTGATGGACAAGGTCGTCCTAGATTCCGACAAAAGTTTTCGGGCCAATATTCCTCTAATGCTCCTCCAATGTTCAATCAAGATAGGATGTCTAACCCTAAGCCTCAAGGAGGAAATAGTAGTGGATCTTCATTGCCTAGGTCTAATTGCACTAAGTGTGGAAGGAAGCATGATGGTAAGTGCCTAGCCGGCATGGATGGTTGTTATGGTTGTAGGAAAAGCGGTCAAAAAATGAGGAATTTCCCAATGCTTATGGCTAAAAGGAGATAGGGCAAGCAAGCTACTCCTAGTAGATTGGGTTCCAATGCTCCTAAGCAAAACCTCTTTTATGCTCTTCAGACTAGAGGTGAACAATATAGTTCTCTGGATGTGGTTACCGGTATGTTGAAAGTTTTCCAACTTGATGTTTATGCTTTACTTGATCCCGATGCTACTTTGTCTTTTGTGACGCCTTATATGGCTATGAGGTTTGATGTGCTCCCTGATGTGTTGTTAGAACCTTTTTATGTCTCTACCTTTATTGGTGATTCTGTGGTGGCTAATACAGTCTATATAAAGTGTCCCGTTTCCTTATCCTATAGAGTTACTCTTGTTGACTTGGTAGAGCTTGATATGTTAGTTTTTGATGTTATCTTGGGTATAGATTGGTTGCATTCTTGTTATGTTTCTATTGATTGTAGAACTCGTGTAGTCAAGTTTCAGTTTCCAAATGAACCTGTCTTAGAGTGCAAGAGGGGGAATTCTATACCTAAGGGTCAATTTGTCTCTTGTCTTAAAACTAGAAAGATGATTTCAAAGGGTTGCATTTATCATTTAGTAAGGGTGAGGGATGTAGATTTCAAAACCCCTTCTCTTGAGTCGGTCCCCGTTGTAAATGAGTTTTCGAAAGTGTTCCCAGATGACTTACCCAGTATTCCTCCCGAGAGGGAAATAAACTTTGGTATTGACCTTCTCCATATACGCAACATATTTCTATTCCTTCTTACCGTATGGCTCCAGCAGAACTTAAGGAGTTGAAAGAACGATTTAAGGATATGTTGGACAAGGGTTTCATCCGACTGAGTATCTCTCCATGGGGTGCTCCGATTTTGTTCGTTAGAAAGAAGGATGGTTCTCTTTGTATGTGTATAGACTACCATCAGTTGAACAAGATGACTATTAAGAATAAGTATCCTCTTCCAAGGATAGATGATCTATTTGACCAACTTCAAAGGGAAAGTTATTTCTCTAAGATTGATCTCCGATCGGATTATCACCAATTGAGGGTGAGAGAAAATAACATTTCGAAGATGGCTTTTCAAACTCGGTATGGTCATTATGAGTTCCTAGTAATGTTGTTTGGTTTGACTAATGCTCTGGCGGCGTTTATGGACTTGATGAATAGAGTGTTTAGGCAATACCTAGACATGTTTGTGATTCTGTTTATCAATGATATTTTGATCTACTCGAGAAGTGAGAATAAACATATTGATCATTTGAGGATTGTGTTGCAAGTTCTTAAGAACCAACAATTTTTTGCAAAGTTTAGCAAATGTGAATTTTGGTTGAGATCCGTAGCTTTCCTCGGTCATATTGTCTCAAGTAAGGGTATTGAGGTCGATCTTAAGAAGACGGATGCGGTCAACAGTTGGCCTAGACCTCTAACTCTTTCGAATATTAGAAGTTTCTTGGGCTTAGCTAGTTACTACAAAAGGTTTGTTGAGGGGTTTTCTTCTATTGCCTCTCCTTTGATGGCTTTGACTCAAAAGAAAGCTAAGTTCATATGGACCGAGATGTGTGAGAAGAGTTTTCAAGAGTTAAAAGATAGACTTACTTCCGCTCTGGTGTTGACCTTGCTGAAGGAACGTATTGTTTTATGGTTTATTGTGATGCTTCAAGAATTGGTTTAGGGTGTGTGCTTATGCAAACTGGGACAGTTGCATCCATTTTTCTAGATACTTGATCGCTCGTGCAAAGCGCTAACTATCTGAAGGCTGAAACTTGATTTGATTATCTAAGGAGCTCCGGTTGGTTTACGAATCAAAGGAGACTTATTTCTCCATCTAAGTAAGAGAAGGGGGGTTGTTTCGTACATTTTTTCATTATTGCAATCAACACCCCAAGCGACCATTTCCCCACCAACGCGAACCCCAGTTAGATTCAGGCACAACATAGCGAGAAGTCGTTCTGCTCTGTTCATCTACCCCTACTAGATGCTACTTACTTACATATTCCGTTTTATTTCAAAAGGTAGCCCATCTATATAGCATAGCTGAAAGCGGACCTACTCATTATTCGGAGGTGAATCATAAAAAAAAACAAAAAAATGCAGGCCACCACTTTTACCAGATATGGGTCGGCGCCATTTCCGGACCTAGCAGCAGAATTCGTAGGTTCAATTCCTACTGGATGCACCTCCTCACAAGGACCGACTCCTTGTGTTTTTCCGCTTATCCCAAGGTAAGTGGGCTTAGATAAGGCCAAGACCAATTCTGCCTAAGGTCATGATCGAGTCAGGCGAGGCAGATTTAACGCTACGCCCTTCCCTTAGCGCCTCTTTTGGATCCTGCTTAGGGACGGCTTTCACTTTCATATCAGGTAGCCTCTTAGACTGCCTTGCCTGACCTTGAGCTCTTCGCTTCTCAGTGTTGACAAAACCAAAGGTAAGAGGGATACTCGCCTCTTTTCCAAGAAAGCTATCCTAAAGGAGAAGGAGGAGTAGGAGGAGTCATTGCCTTCCCTCCAAATATGTCTCAATTCACACCTCCAATCCCTTCTCATTAGCTCTCTGATTCTCAGGATAATATTGAAATGTGGTTGGTGTGAGGTGTACCGCACTTTGGGTACAAGATCGGAAATTCCATTCTCTTTTTTACCATCTAAAATCGAAGAAAAGAAAGAAGGGCGAGATTGCCTATACCTCAAGGAAACTTAAAGTTCATGAGAAGAATTATCCCACCCATGACCTTGAACTAGCGGCGGTTGTTTTTGCCTTAAAGATTTGGAGGCATTATTTGTATGGTGTGCATGTAGATGTGTTTACTGACCACTAGAGTTTGCAATATGTGTTCAATCAAAAGGATTTGAATCTTCGCAAAATAAGGTGGCTTGAGTTATTGAAAGATTATGACATGAGTGTTCTTTATTACGGTAAAGCTAATGTGGTAGCGGATGCTCTTATTCGGTTATCTATGGGCAGTGTTGCTGATATTGAAGAAGAAAAGAAAGAGTTGGTTCGAGATGTTCATAGATTGGCTCGATTAGGTGTTCAACTACTGGACTCCACCAAAGGTGGTGTTATGGTTCATAATGGTTTCAAATCATGTTTTATGGAGGATGTGAAAGCCAAGCAAGGTCTTGATCCAGTTTTGATATAATCAAAAGAAGTGGTGCTTAAGAAATCTGTTGAGGCTTTCTCCCAAGGGGGATATAGGGTACTTAGATGCCAAGGTCGGTTATGTGTTCCAAATGTTGATGACTTGAGGGAAAAAATCTTGTCAGAAGCCCATAGTTCGTGTCACACCCCGAGCTACCCCCGAGATGTGGACACGGGACCTAGGATCACAAGTGACCCCAAGCTAACCCTGTTGGCATGACATGAGCATACTAAGAATAATAAAACTGATGCGGAAGCTAAATAATAATGAAAGTCTGAAATGATGGGGAATACAAATATACTAAAATTGAATATATCACTTATGAGAGTTTATTACAAAAAGAAATACCAAACTCAAAAACTAAGCTGAATCTAACTATGTTTGAAAATAGCCTTTAATTAACTAGAAGTGCTGGGACAGGCCTCAAATAATTCTAGCAAAATTTGAAACTAGAAGACTGAAAAATGAAATATAACATGACTATTATCCCCGAAGAATGAGGACTCACCACTGTAGCTGCTGAACTGAAGATCGGGAACTGATCTAAGCGTGATATAGATGCTGAGAACCTAGACCTACATCACGAGAAGATGTAGTATAGAGTATGCGCAAATACTTGAACGGTACTGAGCATACCGGATACAGTAAAGTTGAAATAAACATATAGTTGAACAAGCAATAAAGCAAGAGTATAATCTGAACATGATATAGATGTTTGATACTGAGCTAACTGAATGCAATGACCAAATTTATAACATGCTGCGACTGAATACTCACTGTACTGAAATGTGGTCAATGCAATGGAGTCTGACTGAACTGTGGGAGCTACTAATAACCGATAATAAAACTACATGAGCTAAATGTTGAGTTTGATGTATACGCCCCATCGAGAGGACCCAATATACCCTGCCACAGGTATAGAGGCATGATGGCGTGATCACTAAAATGATGCCCACATAGGGGATTTACAACCTATGTGGCTCGTAGTTCTGGGACTATATGGGTGGCTGACCCTAGTCGAACTCGGTATTATGCTACTCCCAATAGATTAAATGATTAACACATTATGACTAAATTACTATAATATACTGGATAGCTTAAACCTGACATTTAAACTGAGAATGCACATTAATATACTGATAATGACACATTCAAGACTGAGGCATGTAAAGCTAAAATACTGTAAATATCTAACCTAGCATGTGTAATTCAAGAACTAAAGAAATACGTAGCTAGGGTTCTGAAATTCATGCAATAAACGAAGTAATAACATGATAATCTGATTTGGAACATGTAAATAACTAATTTATGATAAATTGTTATAGTTCTAGAAACCCTAGGTCTAGTTAATAGTAGGGAATCAAGAATCTAACTGAAAACTAGGGACGTAATGGGCGAAAAGAACCCACTAGTGAAATCCCACATACCTGGTGATGAATTTCACGGAGAAATTTTTCGATTTTGGGGTTGGAACTGATGGAATCCTGTTGCGTTCTTGAACTAGGGTTCTTGACCTCTCTTTTTCTCTTATGCTCTAATTCTTCTAAGTTTGATAAATGATTTGACTTAGGTAAGTTCTAGTAATGTTTCTAGGCTTAAACTAACTAAAACCTCATAATTTAGGGTCTAAACGACATAGCATAGGGGTCTAACGAAATAGGAAAAGACCAAAAGACCCCTGACTTAACTGTTGTCGGAGTGACTAGGGATGGGATACTTATTCTTGATTGTGACCTTGTTTAACTGACTATAATCGATACACATTCTTAGAGAACCATCTTTCTTCTTTACGAATAACACTGGTGCACCCCATGGAGAAATACTAGGTCTGATGAAGCCCTTATCTAGAAGGTCTTTCAACTGCTTCTTCAACTCCTTAAGCTCAGCTGGAGCCATTCTGTAAGGAGGAATAGAAATAGATTGGGTATCTGGAAGGAGATCAATTCCAAAGTCAATTTCCCTTTCGAGAGGAACTCCAGGAAGATCTTCTGGAAATACTTCTGGAAACTCATTAACTACTGGAACTGACTCAAGAGTTTGGGTTTCAGAGCTTGAATTCTTAACCCGAACTAGATGATAGAGATTACCCTTATAAATCATCTTTCTGGCCTTAAGGTAAGAAATGAATCGACCCATAGGTGCTAAGCTACTAGCCTTCCATTCCAAGATTGGTTCATTTGGAAACTAAAAATGAACAATCCTAGTTTTACAATCGATTGAGGCATAACAAGAATGTAACCAATCCATGAATGATATCGAAGTCTACCATTTCTAACTCTACAAGATCTGCTGAGGTGACTTTTTGGGAGACTGTGACAGGGCAATTTTTGTATACTCGTCTAGCTATAACTGGGTCACCGATTGGAGTAGAGACTGAGAAGGGTTCTAAGAGAGGTTCTGGACTAACATCAAACTTAACTGCTATATAAGGAGTTACAGAGGAAAAAGTAGCCCCTGGATCTAACAAAGCATAAACATCGAGATCAAAGACTTGTAACGTACCTAAAGAGCATAGAGCATGTTATGGCGCTATCCGCCACCTGTACCAGATGAGTTACCCAACTGAGTTTGGCGACTTGTTGGTGCTGCTGAAGTTGTAGACTTAGCTCTACCATTATTACCTCATTGACCCTGTTTAGAAGGACAACCCTCAACCTATGACCAGACTGACCACACCCAAAGCATCATTTCTTTCCTGCAAGGCACTCACCCGGATGGTTCTTACCACACTTAGGGTAAGTTGGGTAGGTTTTGGTACCTGAAACACTTCCCTGAGACTTAGATCCTGAAGCCCTACTTTTTTTATCTTGTCTGAACTTGGAGGATGGAACACTAACTGATGAAGGTGCTGGAGTTAAAAAATTCTGCTGACTCTGCGAATGATTACCATCACCCGATTTCTGTTGAGAATAGTCATAATTGCCTGTCCAAACCTTCTTGTTCTCTTTAGCCTGTTCCCTAAGCTTATCACCCTCAACCTGCTGAGCATGAGTCATGAGCCTAGAGATGCTCATATTTTCCAGCAACATGGCATTCCTACACTCTGTCTTCACTAAGTCTGACACTCCATATAGAAACTTATTCACCTGAGCTCGGGAATCAGCAACCATGTGAGGAGCATACCTGGAGAGTTGGGTCAACTTGAGCCCATACTCTTGGACTTTCATGCTGGCCTTAAGTTCATAAATTCCTGAGATTTTGCCTCCCTTAGCTCTCTGAGGAAAAACCTATCTAGAAAGGTCTCACTAAAGCAATCCCAAGTGATAGGAGCTGCATCTGTACCCCTGTTCTCTTTCCATTGAGTATACCAGATATGAGCTACATCCTTAAGTTGGTAAGATGCTAACTCAACTCGATCATTCCCAGTTACCTGCATCATTTCAAAGATCTACTTGACCTCATCAATGAAGTTTTGGGGATCTTCTCCAACCTGCGATCCTAAGAACTCTGGCGGATTCATCCTAACAAAATCTCGCACTCTGGTTACAGCTGACAGAACATTAGCATTTACCAGAATTGGAACCCACTGATTGTTCTGGTTGGCCACACTCTGAGCCAATATCTGAATTGTGTTCCTGAATTCTGCATTCGAAACTTCTTGATCTGGGACTAGAGGAGCTGCGTTTGTGTTCTTGGCATTCGCATTCCTGGCGTTATCTCTATGACGAGGCATGATCTGAAACGTAGAACGTCGAGTTAAAACAGAATTAGATCATACCTTACATACGATAAGAGTAACAAGGAAATGAAGATTCTTCCTAAAACACTTTGCAGCCTCCTTCTCATTAGATGTGGTGCATTTTACACCCATGAAAAGGACTCTACTTAGTGCGGCTTTTCAAACATCCTAGGACTTTTAAACCTACTGCTCTGATACTAAGTTTGTCATGTCCCGAGCTACCCCCGAGATGCAGACACGGGACCTAGGATCACTAGTGACCCCAAGCTAACCCTGTTAGCATGACATGGGCATACTAAGAATAATAAAACTGATGCGGAAGCTAAATAATAATGAAAGTCTGAAATGATGGGGAATACCTATATACTAAAACTGAATATATCACTTATGAGAGTTTAATACAAAAGAAATACCAAACTCAAATACTAAGTTGAATCTAACTATGTCTGAAAATAACCTCTAACTAACTAGAAGTGCTGGGACAGGCCCCAGCTAAGTCTGGAAAAAACTGAAACTAAAAGACTGAAAAATGAAAGATAGCATGACTATTGTCCTCTAATAATGAGGACTCACCACTGTAGCTACTGAACTGAAGATCAGGAACCGATCTAAGCGTGATCTGGAAGTTGAGAACCTGGACCTACATCACGAGAAGATGTAGCGCAGAGTATGCATCAGTACTTGAAAGGTACTGAGCATGCAGGATAGAGTAAACTTGAAATAAACATATAACTAAACAAGCAATAAAGCAAGAGTATGATCTGAACATAATATAGATGTTGGATATTGAGCTAACTGAATACAATGACCAAATTTATAACATGTTGCGACTGAATACTGACTGTACTGAAATATGGTCAATTCAATGGAGTCTGACTAAACTGTGGGAGCTACTAATAGCCGATAATAAAACCACATAAGATAAATGTGGAGTCCCATGTATACGCCCCATTGAGAGGACCCAATATACCCTGCCAGAGGTATAGAGGCATGTTGGCGTGATCACTAAAATGAGGCCCACAAAGTGGACTTACAACCTACGTGGCTCGTAGTTCTGGGACTATATAGGTGACTGACCCTAGTCCAACTCGGTATTATGCTACTCCCAATAGATTAAATGATTAACACATTATGACTGAATTACTGTAATATACTGGATAACTCAAAACTGACATGCAAACTGAGAATGCACATTAATAAACTGATAATGACATATTCAAGACTGAGGCACGCAAAGCTGAAATACTGTAAAAATCTGACTTAACATGTGTAATTCAAGAACTAAAGAAATACATAGCTAGGGTTCTGAAATTCATATAATAAACGAAGTAATAACATGATAATCTGATTTGGAACATGTAAATAACTAATTCATGATAATCGGCTATAGTTTTAGAAACCCTAGGTCTAGTTAATAGTAGGGAATCGAGAATCTGATTGAAAACTAGGGACCTAAAGGGCGAAAGGAACCCACTAGTGAAATCTCATATACCTCGTGATGAATTCCACAGAGAAATATTTCAATTTCGGGGCTGGAAATGATGGAATCCTGCTACGTTCTTGAACTAGGGTTCTTAACCTCTCTTTTCCTCCTACGCTCTTATTCTTCTAAGTTTTGATGAATGATTTGACTTAGGTAAGTTCTAGTTATGTTTCTAGGCTTAAACTGACTAAAACTTCATAATTTAGGGTCTAAACGACGTAGCTTAGGGGTCCAACGAAATAGGAAAAAACCAAAAGACCCCCGACTTAATTGCTGTCAGAGTGACTGACGGACCATCGACTGACGGTCTGTGCTAGTCATCCGTCGATTAGTACTGAAGTTGGGCTTTTCAGGGTCTGATCCACGGACCGTGCTCTGACTTACGGTCCGTAGGTCCTAGCGTGGCTTGACCGTTAGCCAATTTTTCAGAGGCTTTTGGGAGGTGGGTCGCAGGTGCAAACCACGGACCTGCAAGACGGACCGTGGGTCCTCCTACGATCCCTAAGTCTTGACCGTGGGTCGACCCTTAGTTAAATTTTCGGGCAGATTTTTAGGGAAGGCTACAAGTGTAAACCACGGACCACCAGCACAGACCATGGATCACCCTACGGTCCATAGGTGGTGCCCATAGGTGGCACCTGTAGCTTCTGAAATTTGCAATTTGGTTTGCTTCGAATACGGGGTGTTACAGTTTGCTATATTCCATTCACCCGGGAGCCACCAAGATGTATCGTGACTTATGGGAAGTCTATTGGTGGAATGGTATGAAGAAGGATACTTTGGGATTTGTGGCTAAATGTCCAAATTGCCAACAAGTAAAGGTTGAGCATCAGAAATTGGGAGGTTTGTCCTAAGATATTAGTATTTCTACTTGGAAGTGGGAAGACTTCAATATGTACTTTATTGTTGGTTTTCCTCGCACCCGGCGACAACATGACTCTATTTGGGTGATAGTAGATCGGATGACAAATCCAGCTCATTTGCTTCCCGTCAAGGTTTCTTATTCAGTGGAGGACTATGCCAAGTTATACATGAGAGAAATGGTGAGGTTGCATGGAGTGACCTTATCAATTATTTTCGATCGTGGTACCCAGTTCACTTCTCAGTTTTGGAAGTCATTCCAAAAGGGTCTTGGCACTAAGGTTAAACTTAGTACGGCCTTTCATCTCCAAATTGTTGGGCAAGCGGAGCGTACTATTCAGACTTTGGAAGATATGTTAAGGGCTTATGTGATCGATTTTATGGGTAATTGGGATGAGCCTTTGTCATTGATTGATTTTACCTATAATAATAACTATCACTCGAGTATTGATATGGCTCCGTTTGACGCACTATATGGTAGGAGGTGTAGATCTCCCATAGGTTGGTTTGAAGTGGGTGAAGTTTCCCTAACAGGTCCTGAATTGGTACAGAAGGCCATAGAGAAAGTTTGACTTATTAGAGAAAGGTTGAAAACGACTCAAAGTCGGCAAAAGTCTTATGCCGATGTGAGAAGGAGGGATCTAAAGCTTGATGTTAACGATTGGTTTTACTTGAAAATCTCAACCATGAAAGGTGTAATGAGGTTTGGTAAGAAAGGGAAGCTTAGTCCCTGATATATAGGCCCATATTAGATTTTGAGGCTTGTTGGTATGGTTGCTTATGAGTTATATTTTCCAAATGAGTTGACATCGGTGCATTCGGTTTTCCATGTCTCTATGTTGAAGAAATGTGTTGGTGATACGACATTCATAGTTTCCTTAGAAGGGTTGGGAGTTGATGAGAGTCTTTCTTATGAGGAAGTTCCGATTGAGATTTTAGACCGGCAAGTCAAGAAGTTGAGAAATAAAGAAGTAGCTTCCGCAAAAGTTTTGTGGAGGAATCAATTAGTTGAGGGTGCTACTTGGGAGGCCAAGGCGGATATGATGACCGGATATCCTCATCTTTTCCTTCTACTCCTATTCTAGCTTGAGGTAATAAGTTTCTATTGATTTGACCTTTGTTTTGGAGTGATGTGTTTTTATGTGTTTCCATGATTTCCTTATATTATGCATGTTCATGAAAAAGTGTGTTTTGAACGAAAATGAGTTTACATGCTTGAATTTCCTCATGTTGTTGTGCATTGAGAATGAGTTGCCTATAGACTTCATGAGATGAATTGATGAACATGCTTTAGCTATGCTTTTTGATAGTGAATTGCATATGGGTTCCATGAGCTTGTGTTGAGCATGCTTTTAGCTTGGAGAAGGTAGTTCCTCCATGAATATGAGAATTTTTTGAAAAAATCATGCATATTGGGTTGTTAGATGTAGTTCCTACTTCCTTGTAATACATTTGAGTTTGTTGAGATTAGAGTTGATGTTTCCTCCTTATTTATGTTCATTGCATGCATAATGGCCTTATAGAGTTAGTTTCACCCTCTTAGGATGTTTTGAAAATGTCCTAGCTTGGAGTCAATAGTTCTTCCTTGGTTGCATGTATTGGATTGTTAGGTTGGGTTGTTAGTTCCTCTCCTAAGCTTTTAGAACCAGTTTCAGCTCATTCGAGGACGAATGGTCCCAAGGGGCGATATTTTAACACCATGTATCCGAAAAAGGGAATTAAACCAGATTTTTGGGAAGTTGCAGGTGCCAGCCACAAAGGCTAACCACGACTCGTGGGTTGAACTACGGACCGTAGGTGGGTCCGTGGATTGGTCACCCTGCCAAGGTGATTAAGGTACAGGACCACGGCTTGACCTATGGACCGTAGGTCAAACCACGGTCTATGGTCAGAGTGTATGGTTTGAGGCCCAAAAATCAATCCCCAGAAGTCCATCTACAGTCCACTAGGACGAACCGTAGGTTAGACCACGGTTCGTCGACTAGGTCCGTCGGTGGCAGCTGACAGTTATTATTTCAGGGTTAGTTGGGTCTTTTCCTAATTAATTAGTTTCAATATTGTCATTTTTGGCTATGTTTAGAGCCCCTATAAAAGCCTTTTAACCCCAAATTCACCCCATTTCCTTCATTCTTCCAAATTCACAAAAGAATCCCAATTCCTCTCCAAATAATTCTCTCTCTAGAAACTTGAAGAAGAAGGAGAAGGATTCATCTAGGGTTTCAAGCTAAGGTTCTAATTCTTCCATTGAAGGCTAGAATTTGGAGTTAAGGTATGATAGTTTTCATCCATGGATTCCTTCCATCCATGGAGTTCCCAAATTCCTCTATTTCAAATGGTAGAATTCCCCAATTGAGTTAGGGTTTTCTTCAATTAGCATGGGTTCCTTTCATTATTGATTTAAATGATTGAACTATGATATTCTATGCATGAATTGATAAATTTCAATGCTTTTATGATGAATTCCCCCATGAACCCATGTAATCCCTATGTTTTCAAGTTGTGAATCATATGCCGAGGGATTTTGAGTATAAAGCAAGTATTTTATGAAACTAAGCATGTATTGCAAATTTTGCATGTATTTATGATGAAATTTCATATCTAACCCATGTTTTTTGAGAGTTTATGATTGAAAGTGGGTTTTGACCTCAAGAGGTAATTATGGATTTATGCATTGATTATGAGATTTATGCTAATGTTTTAAGCGAGCTTTGAGAGTAAAGTACCAATGATGTTGTTGTTGTTGTATTGTTGAAAGGACATTCTAAACACATAACTATTATGATGTGAAAGGTTTTCTCACATATAAAGGGATTTTTAGGTTGACGGGCTTTCTCACCTAAATGAATCAAGAGTAAGAGTTATCCTAATGAACTAGCTTGGATTGGTTGTCCAAGGGACACCATTTCATGAGTAATGAAGTGAAGTAAGAAATGACTATTTTGTGGGAATTTATGCTTAGCACCGAGTGGATATTGATAGTGAGATGGAAGCTCTCCTGTAGTAGAGGTCAGGTTGCCAAAGTGATCTCATGAGATGGAAGCTCCCCCATAGTAGAGGTCGGATTTCTAGTAGCAATCTCCTTATCCCATAAACTATGTGCCCCCATAGGTTGATTAGCTAGTGGATCCACTTAAGTTGTTCATGGTTCTACCGTAGGCAAGTAGAACAACCCTTTTCGGTGTGGGAGACACCGGGGATCATGTTATAGCTCACATGGTCTCACGTCAGTTAAGGTTAATTTCCCCACAAGTAATAATGTACTAAGGTTACTTCAAGAAGTATCTCACATGAGTTCAAAGGTTTTAAAGACGCAGTTAGTTTGCATTGACCATGACTTTTATGACCTATGTTTTATAAAGCTTTATATCATGTTTAACTTGGTCAATTGCATGTCATGAAATGAAATGTCTTTTTTAGCATGTTTTAAATGTTTTATTCATGGCTATCATACTCGATACATTATTTTGTACTAACGCATACTCTTGCCTACATTTTTCCCAAATGTAGGGTCCAACAAATAGGTTTGCGAGTCTCGTGGCTAGTAGTTGAGTTCTTGAGTTCCCGAGCTTTGGTGAGTCCTCATGCTTCGAGGACGGACTTTGTTGTTTAGTTTCTTTCATGTATTTCCCTTTAGAACATGATATATGGGCTAGGCCCAATTTCATTCGATTGTATTAGATGGCTATGATGAGACATGAGTTTAGACTTCCGCTTTTCGTTTTATAAAATGATTTAGACTTGCACTATTGTTTTACTCTTATTTGTTCTATTTCTTATGTTATGAGAGCTAAGTGGCTTGTATGGAGTCCTTCGGGGTTCTATACGCATGTTACATCTAGGGGGTACCCCTGGGTCGTGACAATAACAATATATGTTTAAAAAAATTAAATCAATAAAGCCAATAAATATACTTTAAAACAATCCAAACTTATATTTGTGTATTATAGTGGTATAATTTATGATAAAGAATGCTAAAATTAATTTACTGGTTTAAATGTTATGCCAAATTGGTATAATGTTTTGTATATTTTACAGTTATTATGGTGTAATTTGGATTGTGTACACCAAGCCAATCAAATTTGTGTACACTTCAAACTGACATACATCATCATTTGCACCACAAACTAACCAAACAATACCAATAAACAAACTAACCACTTTCATATAACAAAACTTTATAAAATCTTATTTTATATTTGTTGGTAGTTTTCTTTTCGGTAGATACAAAATTAACAACACTTCTTAGCAGAATAAGCACGATAAATAACACAAAAATTCAACAAAAATACACTATAATTGTTTGGTGTATATACGCCACAAACTAAAAAACATATGCATCCAAAATATATCGACTATACCAATACATAAAGCACTAATTAACCAATAATTTAACAATAGGTGAGTACCTACGTATGGTGCAAAGCAATTGAGAACAACATAGTTTATGTTTTACAGATTCTATCTAAAACCCACCAAAGTTTGAACAATATAGTTTATGCTATAGCAATATAAGTTTATAAAAAAGAATTAAATCAATAAAACCAATAAATATACTTAGAACAATCATAATTGAAGCAGTTATTATAGTGAATACCTATTTCATTCCATCTCCCGTCGTGCTGAATTAAAATTGAAAAAATATTCATATTTTTCCTTGAACGCACTTTCAAAATATTGGAGGTATAGAGTTTGATTTTGATTAGAATTATGAGAGAGAAGCAGTAACTATATTAGAGCTAGGGGAGAAAATTAAGGAATTAAAAAATAAATCGTGGGCTAATGCTTTAATTTCCATTATTTTTAAATTATTTATTTTATTTTTCAGATTTTTTTTTTAAAAAAAAATTAATTGTTTTGTAAAAAAAACTATTGTTATGTTGGTGAAAAAAAAAACTATCGTTACATAGTTGTTATTTAGGTGTTTATTTTGTATAGTTAAGGTTTTTTCCCTTAATTAAAACCAAAATCAAACCAATTTAGTATATTTTTAAATTATATTCCTAAAAATCATACCAAACCAAATGAAAAAATAATTGTCGGTTTGGTTCGGTTTGGTTCAATTTTTTTTATTTTTTCGGTTTGAAAGTAATAAATTTTTTGAGGGCATATGTATCTCAATATACACAGACGCCTAGTACATGAACAATCCACATGAAAGTTACTATGGATTTAATTAAGCAGTACTAGAGTAATTATTACACGAATAAAGTGATTCAATCAAGAGAAAATGTGATTATCTTATGTGAGGTAGAGTAGCTAAAGACTAAAGTAATGAATTTTGAGGGAATTTGACTTAGAGTTGTAATAGTTGGACTAAAATTTAAGTGTTGGCTTGAGAAAATAGTAAAGTTAACGACTTAAGTTAATTAAAATTTAACAAAATATTTATATTTTATCTATGATTAATATAAAAATAATTATAAAATTTTGTATATATAATTTTTCGGTTCGGTTTATTTTTGTAGTAAAACCAAAACCAAATAAAATAATATTTGCTTTCACAATCTAAAACCAAACCTAACCAAACATAACCAAATATCAAGTTTTTATTCGGTTTGGTTCGAATTGCGGTTAGGTTTGATTTTTTAACCGTAACCATGAACAATCCTATCCACGATTGCATGCACATAACTGCACACCACACAAATCTATATTCTATATATAATAAGAGAAGTAAAAAGTGTCACATGTCAGCACCACATAATTTTTCAAACTTCTATACAATTAAATGTATATTCTATATTATAGGAGAAGTAAAAAGTGTCACATGTCAGCACCATATGAGTTTTTGAATTTCTATACAATTAAAAATATTTAAAATTAATTATCTGTAGTTAATTTAAATAATACATTACAATTTTAAAAACAAATTAGAAATTTAAAGCAATTTTTAAAATTAACGTGATTTATTTTAAAACAGTTTTGAAAATTAACGTTATATAACTTTAAAACATTATTTAAGTGATTTACAAAATTGTAAAATGATTTCAACTTACCTTAAATTAACATGAATTGAAATAAAATATTATATAAATATAAACGTCTTCATGATATAAACAAAAAATGGAAGAATTTTTCTGTTGCCATTTCCTTCCTTGAAGTGTTCAAAACCTTTATGTAAGGTTTATTATAGAAACTTCTATAATTTATAATTTTTTTCTATGTATAAAAAGTTAGTAACCAACTAAAACTTGTCATGTACTTTCTTATAAATTTTTTTTACTAATCGGCTGTTTTAAAATGCCCAATACATTATATCAGACTTTCCATTTCGGGTGGAAGCCTTTAACTAGAGAGGCTGCACTTAAACGGGTATATCTCTATCATCCAAACTCGAATTTTAGCAAATTCGGTGGAGTTGAAAAGAGGACTCAAAGATCTTCGATTTTATATCTCATGGGCCACCTAACTATTTATGTGCTAAACGTTATGGTCGTTTGAAGTTGACCCACAACTTAAAAGGACTATTTCTCTTTAGTTCTTTTTGGAACTCAAGGTGCTACATCTAGTAACCTTAACACCTAAAAAAATTTAAAATTTCTCGGTAAAATATTATTCACAAACGAAAAATGGTTCGAGTCTTAGCTCAAAAAAATTCAGGGTGTTACAGAGGCTTCATAGATAGATAGAGTTGAGTTTTTTTCAAAAATTCTTTACTTAAAATGTTTTGTTAATATTATGTTTTTCTTAAATGAGTATTTGAGATAGTTGAGTTAATTTTTTTTCTCTTTTAAGGCTTTTAATTTGCTTGAGCCAAATCTTCCGCTAAGTAGTCAGCCAGATCGATGGTTTGCCTGTGAGTCAACAATGATTCTTGAGTGTCGGTCACGGTCAAGGTGTAGGCTTGGGTGTTACATGTAACCTATCTTCAATATGTTAGAGATTCATAGATGAGTCAGTTGGGTTATGGTCTTAGTTATTTTACAAACATATGCATATATAGATATTGAAATTTTATGGGACTCTATAAGACGTGTTCGATTTTTTTTAGGATTCTTGGAGGCTATTCAACCTTAAACCAACTCACGCCTATCTAAATGGTATTATATTTCCTTGAAAGGTCATCTAATAATTCCATAAAATCTAGTAAATCAAGTAAGAGAATATATACCGAAATTAGCAGAGAATTTAAAACCATTACAACAAAAATTAAAGAAAGATATAGAATACCAGTTTGATAAAAAAGACCAAATACAAATACAAAAGGTAAAATTATTATGTAAAAACTTA
>JAJOOR010007665.1:0-13910 GCA_036250505.1 Solanum acaule | reverse complement strand
CATTCAAAATGAAAAATAGTTAGAATGACTTAAATTACCGAACTTTCAATCACAAAATTTACTATCAATAAAGCTTTAAAACTCACTATATTGGTTTAGAAGGAAGATACAATAACATTTTCAGTTCCACAAAGAATTGTCACAGACACTCATATACATGAAATCAATAAGATAAATGTTTCATCTTGGACATTTTTGCTTTCAATAAGTAAATTATAAAGAATTTTTAATGAAAATATGTATAAGATCTTTAAAATTGTTTATAAAAACAATATATTAAGTATGTATATTAATAAAATATATGTATATAATTCATCGGTTCGGTTCGGTTATTTTTTCAATTTTTTGAATTAAACCATAACTGATGTGAGGTCAAAAATATATATTTTAATCATTATTTGCCTCACATTTAATATTTATATCTGCCCTTTTTGAGCATGAATGTTATGGATTGTGAGCTAAATAGTGTATGTTATTTGTAGAAGTAAATTGGTGTAAAGTTGAAGAAGTTTGAAGCTAAAACAAATTAAAGTGAAGATTGAAGATTGAAGAAGGAAATCAAACAGGCAGCTTAATAGAATAAATTCAATATAATAATGTATAAAATATAAAGTTGCAAAGTTTAAATAGGAAAAGAGGATGCTTCCACGTGGCAGCAGCGGAAGATACCTTCATATTGTTGAAGTCGTGCAGAGGCGGTCACAGTTCACGCGTAAAACTGGGAAATCCAATTCTATTCGATTTGGGTTCCTAATTTGATTGGGATTCAGTTATTTTATTGAGGATTTTCTATATCTATAAATAGTCTATAGAAATAATTATTTTGGAGATTGGGCAGAGGGGAAGATCAATTATAGGGCATCAAGTGGAAAGTTGACAATACTTTTTAGGGTTCTTTTTTTCTTCTTATTTTCTTAGAGATTAGTAGTTAAAACCTTTGTTTTGGGGATGTAGCTACGAATTCAATGTTGATTATTTAAGGTTTTCGAATTAATTCTTGGTTGTCATTATAAGTTACTTCTATATTCTTGTTTTAGTAATTTGTGCTTGATCACCATGAGATAAATATATTAATCTTAAAATCGAGAGAGGAGGGATTATATAGACCAGAGAATATAGAGAGCTCGGTCCACCCATTAAATTGAGGTGATTAGTGTTCAGGAGTGACGCCCAGACTTGAGTGGCAAAGGAAAGCGAGACCTTACCTTTTTTTCCAGGCCTGTTCGGACATACGGTTCCTGCGGAAGATCAAGTTGGTGAGCCGTGTGATGGGAAACCTTCCCGCACGGTTCGGAGAGCACTGAATTAGAATGAGAGGTTTACCACCACATCATTGCATGCAAGGGGAGCTCGCTCGATTCGCAGATTGGTCCGACTCGTAATTCACTTCTGACCAGAACACCTTGCTTGGTTACAAAATAGGATGAAATATAAATGTTCGCCAGTTAGTCTCTTTATCCCCGCTCAACGATGTAGTTAGATAGCTAACTGGGGTAGGCGACGAGAGGCGTATAACCCGGATCATATCATCAACCCTATAAACCAGTAACTTGACAACTAAAATTAATTCTAAGCCAAAAATATGATACATGCTGCAGCCCTGAGATTTTCTAACTATTGTAGGTAATTTTATTATTTTGTTCTTGTATTCTTCTCTTTTGGCTCTCTTAAATAATTCATTAGATCAATATCATTTAGTAAAAATAGTTAATTGACAAGACCTTTGGGTTCGATAATCTGGTTCTTTTAAGAGCCATTATATTACTTGCGCGACCGCGTACACTTGCGTGCGCAATTGGGAGCAACAATAACCAAACCAAATACTATCGATTTTCAAAAATCTAAAATTAAACCAAACCCCAAATAAAATCGATTTTATTTTATCAGTTTGGATCGGTTTTTATCCAAACCGTGAACACCCCTACTCATAGATAACACATACATAATGTTAGAGCTCCAACCTTATACTTTATTTTACTCTCCGAATGTAGATTTTTCTATTTTTTCAGACAAACAACTTCAACCCAATTCTCTATTTTACTCTCAATTTTTTTTTTATTTTCTCTCCTCAATATTATATTATTTACTCATATTTCATTCTTATTTTCTTTTTTTCATAATATAAATCCTTTCTTTCTTTTTTCCCAACTAATCACTTTATATATTTTTCATGTGATATAAAATTTTATTTTTTTTAGGATTTTTATTTAATATGAAATTATATTTTATTCTAAATTTCTAAATAACATAAATTGCAAGCAAATATTATATAATATACAAATTAATGGATAAATTCAAATAAAAGTGAAATACAATTACATAATACGTTGCTCCCATAAATGCTCTATTAATGCATTACAAAGTTTAAAATGAGCATTTTTGTCCTTAATTTTTGTTTATGTCTAGCTAAATATTGTTCAAACCATAAATTTTCATCTACCACCATTTCTGTCGTTGGAGTTGGAGCCTCTACAACATCTTGAATTGGTGCATTAAGATCACCTTCATCCTCGAATATCATGTTGTGCAGTATAATACATGTAATCCTTATATCATGGAGCACTTTCTTTCTCCAAAAACATCACGGTTCTGCAATAATTGCAAAACTCCGAATGCACGTTCAACATCTTTTTGGCAAGATTCTTGTTTCATCGCTAAATTATTGTTGTGATAAATTAATTATTATGTTATGTATTATATTGTTATCTTGTATTTAAATTATCATGTTATGTATTGTATTTTTAAATTAAATTTTTCATATTATCATTTCAATTTTGTTTATACTTTATAGTGAAAAATAATAATAAAATCAAATTATATTACTGATGAAAATTAGAAAAAATTGAAATGTTATTAATTTGGGATGAAAGTAATATTTATTAAATAATATATTTTAAAAATTATTTTATTACATTTAAAAAGAATTATGAATATTAGATATTTAATTAATGACATTATATGTAAAAATAATATGTTAATTAGAAAATAATAATAAAATTTATTGAAAAAATAAAATAAAGAGTGTGAATAGAAGTTCTCTCTAAAACTGAAGAATAGAGTCTAAAATAAAAAAGGATTGGAGTGCCCATTGTCCATTTTACTCTCCAAATATAGAGAACGAAGAATCAAATAGAAATGAGTTGGAGATCGTCTACTCAATGAATCGATCATGGTCAAACTTCTTTACAACAACAATTCTCTATAACAACATTTTACGATGTCAATCAAATTTTATTATATTTTATGTTTTTTATCATAACGTTTTGATCTAGTAGTCAACACATATTAAGGATAAATAACCCTATTTATTATAAAGATGTTTGACTTTTATATAAGAACATATCCAACGTAATTCTACACGTAGATTCTGAAAAGAGTAGAGCGTATCTAGACCTTACATCTTGAAAGTAGAGAGATTATTTTCGAAAGATGTTTGACTTTGACATAAGAACATATCCAACGTAATCCTACACATAGATTATGAAAATTGCAGAGTGTATTGACCTTACATCTTGAAAGTACAAAGATTATTTTCAAAAGATATTTGACTATGATATAAGGACATATCCAACGTAATCCTATACGTAGATTCTAAAAATTGTACTGTATATAAATTTTATATCTCAAAAATAGAGAAATTATTTTCGAAAGAGCGTACCTAAATAAAAGTTTAATAATACAATAGCACACACAAGACCAAACCATTGCCTCCATCACACACAACAAAACACATCAACACAGAAAGAAAGCAAATCAAAGCTTTGATTTTGAGAAAAATAAAAGTGGTCACTATAGCGCACGTTAACGAAAGTTAACCCTCCTGGCTTACATTAGCATATGCCAATGTCTTCACCTCCTCTTCCCTCTTCTTTCTCGTTACACTCCTTATCCCTCTTCTTCCTCTTCTTCTCCTCTTTTAGGGTTACTTTTCTCCTTTTTCTTCTTTACTATTTACTACAAATTTCCTCTCTTTCAAATTTGTTTTTTGCTGTTTTTTTCATTCGCCCCACCAAATTCTTGTTTCCATTGTTGTTTTCACAGCTCCAACAACATAATCTATGGACCCTAAGAAGCAGTATTCGTACTCCAATCTCTTCAATCTCGAGGTATTGTTTGTGGGTTTTGCTATTTTGTCAAAAGGGTGTGTTGTGATATGGAAATCTTGGTGGTTAGTGGTAGTGTGTAGGATAATTTTGTGGGTTAGGGGTTTGATGGGTTAATTCTTCGAAAAGGGTTTTTTTTTTTTTGGCATTTTTGAAGTGATTTTTTAAATTTTGTTGTGGGTTGTGCTCAGCTCTCAAAAGGGTGTCTGGTGATACTAAAATCTTGGTGGGTAGTGTTAGTGTTGAGGATAATTTTGTTGGTTAGGGATTTGATGGGTTAATTCTTTGAGAAAGTTTTTTTAATTTGCATGTTTGGAGTGATTTTTGATCTATTGTGAGTTGTGCTCAACTCTCAAAAGGGTGTCTGGTGATACTAAAATCTTGGTTTTTTTTAGGTTAGTGTTGAGGTTAATTTTGTGGGTTAGGGATTTGATGGGTTAATTCATCGAGAAATTTTATGTTTTTTTGCATGTTTGGACCGATATTTTGATTTATTGTGGATTGTGCTTAGCTCTCAAAAGGGTGTTTTGTGATATTAAAATCTTTATAGTGAGTGTAAGAGTTTAGGATAATTTTTTCGGTTAGGGATTTGATGGGTTAATTCATTGGGAAAGTTTTTAACTTTTTGCACCTTTAGAGTGATTTTTGATTTTTAGTGAATTGTGCTCAACTCTCGAAAGGGTGGCTGGTGATACTAAAATCTTGGTGGTTAGTGTTAGTGTTAAGGACAATTTTGTGGGTTAGGGATTTGATGGGTTAATTCTTCGGGAAAGTTTTAACATTTTTTTAGCATGTTTGGACTGATTTTTTTGATGTATTGTGGGTTGGGCTTAACTCTCAAAAGGGTGTCTTGTGATACTAAAATCTTGGTGGTTAGTGTTAGTGTTAAGGATAATTTGTCTGTTAGGGATTTGATGGGTTAATCATCAAGAAAGTTTTTTATATTTGCATGTTTATTATGAATTGTGCTCAACTCTCAAAAGGGTGTCTGGTAATACTAAAATCTATATAATTAGTGGTAGTGTTAGTATAATTTTGTGGGTTAGGGATTCGATGGGTTTAAGAAAGTTATTTATTTTTGCATGTTTGGACTGATTTTTGATTTAGCGTGAATGGTGCTCAACTCTCAAAAGGGTATCTGGTGATATTAAAATCTTTTTAGTTAGTGTTGGGATAATTTTGTGGGTTAGGGATTCGATGGGTTTGAGAAAGTTATTTATTTTTGCATGTTTGGAGTGATTTTTGATTTATTGTGAATTGTGCTCAACTCTCAAAAGGGTATCTGGTGATATTAACATCTTTTTAGTTAGTGTAACTTTATGCATGTTTAGAGTTATTTTTGATTTATTGTGGATTGTGCTCAACTCTCAAAGGGTGTCTTGTGATATTAAAATCTTTATAGTTAGTGTTAGTGTTAGGATAATTTTGTGGGTTAGGGATTTGATGATGGGTTTGATAAAGTTAATTTTTTTTTGCATGTTTGGAGTGATTTTTGATATATTTTGAACTGGGTTTCTCTTGGAATTTCAGTTTGGTTCTCAAAATGGTGTCTTGTTTATCAAAATCCTGGCAAATAAGTGTTACTGTTAGGACATTATTTTGGGTGCATTTCTTCTAGAAAGTTCATTTATTTTGCTTGTTTCTAGAGATTTTTTATTTGTTTGAGCTGGATTTTTCTTGAAATTTCAATTGGGTGTTGTGGAACTTGTGAATTTTAATTACATAAGTGTGGAACTTTTCTTGATCCCTTCTGATTTTCTCAGTTCATTTTTTCTTGGATAGTCTCTGATTAACTTCCAGCTGCCCCAACTTGATGATGATTTTGATTATCATGGGAATAGCAGTCAGGACGAGAGCAGAGGTAGCCCAGGTAGGCAAATTCTTTCTTGACATTGCTTTTGCTCCCTTTTTTTATTTAATTTTTTGTTATTTGAGTGATGAGTATGACTGACTAGGCGAATAGGACTAAATTCTTGACTGAACACATTCTTCTGAGTAAAAAAGTATTTTTTATTACTACTATTATTCAAAAGAATGATAACTCCTTTACTTGGAAAATGCACACTCTTTCTCCTATTACATTGCAATTTTGACTTTATTGAAGCAATGAAAAGTTAAGCTAATGCAGTTGTAATAATCAGCCGCATCTTATGTTGGTTGGTAGGTGGAACGGCTGGAAACCAGAGTAATGGTATAATGTCTGGTAGGGAGTTGAAGAAAAAGAGGCGGACTTCATATAGTAGTGACGAGGATGGGGACAGGGACAGAGCTCATACTACCTATATTTCAGAGGAAAAGTATAGAACAATGCTGGGAGAACACATTCAAAAGTATAAGAGGAGGCTTGGTAATTCCTCAGCAAGCGCTGCAGCTACTCGTAATGGAGTACCTGTGATGAGAGGTGGTGGAGGTTCAAGAGACCAGAAGTCAGCAAATGATCACAGAGGAGGAGCGGTCAGACATGCCTCTACATCAGAAATTTTTAACAATAGCACTCAGAGCTTAGGAAACCATATTCAGTCAGATTTTCCAGGACCATATGGTGGTGATAGGTTTGCCTCTCTGCTTTCACTAAATCTTGTCAAATGAATGTTGAGATGTTTACTCAAGTTGTTTTGGATTGTTAACAGCAGCAACAACCCCCCTTCCAAAAAAAAAAAAAGAAGAAGGTAAAGTGTGTCACCTAACATTTGGAAATTTTACAGATCTATTTATGAACCTGCTTTCTTGGATCTTGGGGAGGACATCACATACAAGATCCCTCCACCTTATGAAAAGCTGGCAACATCATTGAACTTGCCAACCATGTCAGATATTCAAGTTAATGAAATTTACCTCAAGGGTACACTTGATTTGGAGACTTTGGCTGCAATGATGGCTTCTGATAAGAAACTTGGGCCCAAACGTCAAGCAGGAATGGGTGATCCCAAGCCACAATTTGAATCTCTTCAGGCACGATTGCGAGCTCAGCCGACTAATAGTGCCGGTCAGATATTCAGTCTGCAAGTCAGCGAAGCTGCATTAGAGGCTTCTTCCATGCCTGAGGGTGCTGCAGGAGGTATACGGCGTTCCATATTGTCAGACGGTGGCGTCTTACAGGTTTATTATGTGAAAGTGTTAGAGAAAGGAGACACCTATGAGGTCAGTAATTCTCTTTTGTGTTTATCTCATAGTTATATGGGCACCTAGTCCTGTTGCTTATGTCTGAATGGTCATGTGGAGCTGCAGATTATTGAACGTAGTCTACCCAAAAAGCCAAAGTTGGAGAAAGATCCTTTTGCGATTGAGAAGGAAGAAATGGAAAAGATTGAAAAATATTGGATAAACCTTGCCAGGAAAGAAATCCCAAAACATCATAAGATATTTATCAATTTCCACAGGAGGCAATTGACTGATGCCAAGCGGATTGCAGAAACTTGTCAGAGAGAGGTAGGCGCGGCAAAAGGTTTTTTTTATGTTGATATTTTTCTATTCAATACTGGATCTTGTACGAACAAATTTGTGTGTGATTCTTCATGTGACTCTGTAAATTTCCACCGCTAGTTGTCATTTGGACACTCTTACTTGAGTTGTGGGTTGATTCCTTTTCTTCAGGTGAAAATGAAAGTTAGCAGATCACTTAAGGTGATGAGAGGTGCAGCAATTCGTACAAGGAAACTTGCTAGGGACATGCTCGTGTTTTGGAAGAGAGTTGACAAGGAGATGGTACTTACATTCTACTTCTTTATATTATTTCATTTGAACTTTTTGCTATTACGGTATGTATGAAAAGTTGCTATTCAAGAGCGACCTGAGCAGCCGAAGAGGAGGGACGAAGGAAGAGTCGGCCATGGTTACCTGCATCCTTTTTTTATCAAAAAATATCAAACATGGTTAACTGCATCTTAAATAACCAAAATACAGCTCTCTGTTTTGATGATTTTAAGAATATTACTGCATTATATGAACATCTTAACCTGTACTATCCCAGAGAAGAAATGGAAGATGATATAATATATTCACCTAATCTGTCTCTATAGTTCTGTCCCTATTTTATATGATATTGTTGTTGCAAGAGTTTTTTTGCACCCAATATTTTGGGTTATATGTTGGTTCAACTACTAAAACTTTCAATGGAGTATTGATACACTTTTGAAATAAGAGAGTATATGTTTATCAGGATTCAGGACTCGTAAATATAATTTTCTAGTATATAGATTTCTTGGAAATGTGAGGAAGAAGAGTGTAGTAGGCTGCTTTCTGTTCTATGCTCTCCAACTTTGGGTCTGCACAAGTAGGCACTTAAACTTGTATAAAGGTGAACAAGTAGACACACATGTCCTACGTGGGAATTCGTGTGAGATACACCAACTGATTTTATATGCCACATAGGAAGTGTGGCTGTTCAACTTTAAGTGCCTACTTGTGCACACCCAAAGTTGGAGGGCATAGATGCCAGCTGACCTAATTTAAAGGACACGTTTATGTATTATGCCTAAAGAAAATGACTTGTAAAGATGCATGTCTGTCGTCGTCTTTCCTCTAGAAGATTGAATATGCTAAATGAACATAGTTCTTCATGAGTTTCTGCTGTTCACTGTTTGACTAGAGGACTTCCTAAAATGTAAAATTTATAATGTTGCAGGCAGAAGTAAGGAAAAGGGAGGAAAAAGAAGCAGCAGAAGCTTTGAAGCGTGAACAAGAGCTTCGTGAAGCAAAGAGACAACAACAAAGGCTCAACTTTCTGCTATCACAAACTGAACTTTACAGCCATTTCATGCAAAATAAATCAACTTTACCCTCTGAGGCTGTGACTTTAGGTGATGAAATGATAAATGACCCAGAAATATTGTTAGCTTCTACTGAAGTTAGACCTGGAGAGGAAGAGGATCCTGAAGAGGCTGAACTGAGAAAAGAGGCTCTGAAAGCTGCACAGGATGCAGTTTCAAAGCAGAAAATGATGACAAGTGCTTTTGATAGTGAATGTCTGAAGCTGCGTCAAGCTGCTGAAATTGAA
This sequence comes from Solanum acaule, assembly GCA_036250505.1. Taxonomy (NCBI): domain Eukaryota; kingdom Viridiplantae; phylum Streptophyta; class Magnoliopsida; order Solanales; family Solanaceae; genus Solanum; species Solanum acaule. The sequence continues at coordinate 4,811 of JAJOOR010007665.1, read as the reverse complement.
CCCTCCCAGCAAGATGCTGCAGCTGCTGACATAGACTTATTGCATCCGTGAGTTTTTGAGTTCCTTCGAGATATCGTCTTTGTTCTTTTACTGAGATATTTTGGTGTCACAAATTTTGTTGCTCCTCTCTCTGGGTTGTACTCACTTGCTGTTTTGGTGCACCTTTAGGTCAACCATGCCTGTGGCTTCTACGGTACAAGCACCAGAATTATTCAAGGGTACTCTTAAAGATTACCAGTTGAAAGGGCTCCAGTGGCTTGTAAATTGTTACGAGCAGGTAAGTTGTTATTTCCTGAAAGTTTGTCTCTTTTTGCTCAACCTCTCTGGAAATTTTTCTTGGCTGAGTTACAACATTCAACTTTATCCGTCAGGGTTTAAATGGCATTCTTGCTGATGAGATGGGTCTTGGGAAAACAATCCAGGCCATGGCTTTCTTGGCTCATTTGGCAGAAGTAAGCGATCTAGTTCATGTTTTATTTACCACTTTCTTGTAGTAAATAATCAAAATCAAGAACTGTTTGGTAGAGTATCTAGCAACTTGGCTTCATTGATCTCTGCAGGAAAAGAATATATGGGGTCCCTTTTTAGTTGTTGCTCCCGCTTCAGTCTTGAACAACTGGGCTGATGAAATTGGTCGTTTCTGCCCTGATCTAAAAACTCTTCCATATTGGGGAGGTTTACAAGAACGAGTGGTGCTTCGAAAGAACATTAACCCAAAACGTCTTTATCGTCGGTAATTTCATTTGGCTTTGGCTTTGGCTGTCTTATATATATTACAGGAGTAATGAACTTGCCTACACTTACTGGTTCTTTCATGTCGCCCTCATAAGTCGTAGATTTGCTATTCTTTTCTTGTTCATTAACATTCTTGCTTGGTAAGGCACTTATTAGTTTGATGAATAATATTGATGAGGCGAATGCTTCTTAAAACTGATCTGCTTGATGTAGTGAAGCTAATCATAGGTTAGATGATGGTGTTTGAATTGGGGTACCTAGGAATATAACAGTATGTACAAGTATAGTAAAGAAATAGAGGGAAGGATGGAGCGTGATCGCTTAAATGTCAAACAGCTAATTCTTCGAGTTAACAATTTTTCTACTTCACGAAGTTGTTAGTCCAAATAATGAGAAACTGCTCACACGGGGAGGCTTGAGATCGTGATGTGAAAATCCAATAGAGCTTTAGTGAAACCAAGCTTATCTGGGTATTAAACTACCCAATGCAGTTGGTGATTAAGTTAACAATTATATCTTAATTAGGAAAAGTATTTCTTGGCAGTGGGAAGGTTGTTAGCATTTTGTTCCTCTCTTGGTTAACCATGCATTTATTAAATAGATAAAATCCATGAGTTGAATATTGTTAACTCATCCTGTCTAAGTTAGTGATGGAACCAAACTTTGATTTCAGGGATGCTGGATTCCACATTCTCATTACCAGTTATCAACTACTAGTCTCTGATGAGAAATACTTTAGACGTGTTAAATGGCAATACATGGTGCTGGATGAAGCCCAGGCAATCAAAAGCGCAAACAGGTCTGATCATCTAGCTTTGAAAACTTTGTCCTACTGTTTAATTTAACCCCGTTAATAAGTGTTATCATTTACTGGGAATGTGGTGGAAGCCAAAGCTGCTAAGCAATTCCTAATTGAGTACCAGGATCCTTGCTTTCTAATTGGCATCAAACTTATTAACTTCTTTCATATAAAACTAGTGGTAACGCACACTAGCTACTGGGAACCTATACTGCTTGGACTCTCCAAGAAGAGTTGCTGTATCCGTGACCGATCCTCCAAAAAAAATTGCACAGCTTTTGGAAGATCCAACTACACCCAGCGATATTTTCTGAGAGTCTGTGCAACATAGCTGGGAACAACAATCATATAGTTGATTTCCTTGAAAAGATTAAACATGGCTGGACTCTACCTTCATATTCAATCATCTGAAATCTACTTGTTTTAGCTCAAAGCTGGTTGTAAAAACTTGCATAATAACAGTTCTTTTTGTAGCATATGGAGTTTAGGTGTTTGTGCTGAGGAAAATCATTTATTACGATTTGTAGTTAAGGATTTGATTCTTTAGTTCATTTAATTCAGTGTCCATATTATGTGATGAGCATATCCTGGACAGGTTATAACTTGATCATCTTTTAGTAAGATCTGAGTTGAATCTTGATGTGTAATCATTACCAGGTTACAAGTTGATCAACTTTTAGTAAGATCTGAGTTGAATCTTGATGTGTAATCATTACCAGGTTACAAGTTGATCAACTTTTAGTAAGATCTGATTTGAATCTTGATGTGTAATCATTACCGTGCAAAAAATATTAAAGCAGATATGCACGTACTGTCGGCTACTGCACCAGACCATGAGTAATAATTTCACTTTAGGTTCTTTCTCTGTTGTCTTTTCTTTTTCTATTTTAAGAATTTTTTTTCTCCTTTTAACTGATTTTGGAATAATACATGAGTTTCAATTGCTTTCCATGCCTGTTGATATACAAACTATATTTATTTTTCCATCTACAATATCTGGTATAGATGATCTAACAGGGGATGCAAATGGTGACAAGAACATCAACTTACATTTTTCAACTGTCACAATTTAAAACACTGACACATTTATTTATTTAAATCTGCACAGCATGTATCATGTTGCACCTGCAGAATAAAATAAATAAGCAAACAAGTTGTTAATCATAACTTCTCTCTCTCATTGTATCCTGTTGTACTCTGATTGACAGTATAAGATGGAAGACATTGCTGAGTTTCAATTGTCGAAACCGTTTGCTTCTGACTGGTACTCCAGTTCAAAATAACATGGCTGAGCTGTGGGCACTCCTCCACTTTATTATGCCTACCTTATTTGATAGCCATGAACAATTTAATGAATGGTTTTCAAAAGGGTACGTATGTTTCAGTATAAGGTGTTCTTGCTTTAATGTATCAGTTTTGCATTTTGTGATGGTTCTTTGTGCTCTATGATCAGAATCGAAAACCACGCGGAGCATGGTGGGTCATTAAACGAGCACCAGCTCAGCCGACTGGTAAGGGAGCTTTGTTTTGTAGTTGGAATGCAGACAACCCAATATCTTCAGATACAACTGACTTATGGCCTACAGTGATTTAATATCTTTCTAAGGAATATTTCGGTCATTTTGACTTAACAAAAGTAGGCATGTAGTATGGGCATATTGTCATCTTTTATATTTTTTACTTGTCAAGAACACTCCATAATTGAGTAAGCACCTTAAGTGTTCTACTCTTGATTGTATTAGCATATCTTCTTGCATGTTACTGGTGTTAGAACATTCTCTCTTCTATTTAGTTAGAAATATCCTTGTTATTGTTATTTATGAATATCAATCTTGTCTGGAATTGTTTGGATTGTTAATCATCAAACCCTGTATTAGTTCTCCATCTTTTTCTCTATGTTAATCTTGATATTAGCGTACCTTTTTGGTTAACTAGTGTTTTCATCATGATGAATTTCTCTTTCTGAATCTCCCAAACAGCATGCAATTTTGAAACCTTTCATGCTGCGGCGGGTTAAAAAGGATGTGGTTTCTGAGTTGACTGGGAAAACTGAAATCACAGTGCACTGTAAGTTGAGTTCTCGTCAGCAGGCATTTTATCAAGCAATAAAAAATAAGATATCCCTTGCTGAGTTAATTGATAGCAGCCGTGGGCATCTTAACGAGAAGAAAATTCTAAACCTGATGAATATTGTTATCCAGCTAAGGAAGGTGATTGATCTCTTTTTTTGTATTGCTCTTTCGTGTTGCATCAGCTGATATTTTTATGGTGGACCTGCCATACTACTGTTCTATCTGATTCTTTTTTCACTAAGAGTTTTCTATTTCTTTTGTTGGTATGCCAGGTTTGCAACCATCCAGAGCTCTTTGAGAGAAATGAAGGAAGTTCTTACTTCTATTTTGGAGATGTTCCATACTCACTTCTTCCTGCTCCCTTCGGGGAACTTGAGGATGTATTCTTTTCTGGTGGTCGAAGTCCTGTTACATACCAGGTAGTGTTTGGGAACTCTTTATGCTTCTTCATGGAGTTATTATTGTTTATGTGTGCACAGAGAACAGCCTGATTCAGTGCATAATCTGCTTCTAGTTTATTTTATTGATATTTCTGGAACGTTAACAGTTAGTTATAGTATCATTCTGCAATTATAATCCTCATTTGGCCACTTCACACCATTCAGTTAGTTATAATATCATTCTGCAATTATAATCCTCATTTGGCCACTTCACACCATTCAGTTAGTTATAATATCATTCTGCAATTATAATCCTCATTTGGCCACTTCACACCATTCAGTTAGTTATAATATCATTCTGCAATTATAATCCTCATTTGGCCACTTCACACCATTCAGTTAGTTATAATATCATTCTGCAATTATAATCCTCATTTGGCCACTTCACACCATTCAGTTAGTTATAATATCATTCTGCAATTATAATCCTCATTTGGCCACTTCACACCATTCAGTTAGTTATAATATCATTCTGCAATTATAATCCTCATTTGGCCACTTCACACCATTCAGTTAGTTATAATATCATTCTGCAATTATAATCCTCATTTGGCCACTTCACACCATTCAGTTAGTTATAATATCATTCTGCAATTATAATCCTCATTTGGCCACTTCACACCATTCAGTTAGTTATAATATCATTCTGCAATTATAATCCTCATTTGGCCACTTCACACCATTCAGTTAGTTATAATATCATTCTGCAATTATAATCCTCATTTGGCCACTTCACACCATTCAGTTAGTTATAATATCATTCTG